>PVIH01003498.1:0-159612 GCA_004025045.1 Sigmodon hispidus
CCACAACAGACACGTTGGGGGTAGGAACACGGAAGGCCATGCCTGTGAGCTTCCCGTTCAGCTCTGGGATGACCTTGCCCACAGCCTTGGCTGCACCAGTAGATGCTGGGATGATGTTCTGGGCAGCCCCACGGCCATCACGCCACTGCTTCCCAGAGGGGCCATCCACAGTCTTCTGGGTGGCAGTGACGGCATGGACTGTGATCATGAGTCCTTCCACAATGCCAAAGTTGTCGTGGATGACCTTGGCCAGGGGAGCTAGGCAGTTGGTGGTGCAGGAAGCATTGCTGACAATCTTGAGAGAATTGTCATACTTCTCATGGTTCACACCCATCACAAACATGAGGACATCAGCAGAAGGGGCAGAGATGATAACTCTTTTGGCCCCACCCTTCAAGTGGGCGCCAGCCTTCTCCATGGTGGTGAAGACACCAGTAGACTCCACAACGTACTGGGTACCAGCATCACCCCATTTGATGTTGGTGGGATCTCGCTCCTGGAAGATGGTGATGGGCTTCCCATTGAAGACGAGTTTCCCATTCTCAGCCTTGACTGTGCCGTTGAACTTGTCATGGGTGGAGTCATACTGGAACATGTAGACCATGCAGTTGAGGTCAATGAAGGGATCGTTGATGGCAACAACGTTCACTTTGTCATTTTGAAAGGCAGCCCTGGTAACCAGGCATCCAATACGGCCAAATCCATTCACTCCGATGTTCACCATCATGTCTCGAGAATGAGGCTGGCACTGCACGAAAAGATGCGGCTGTCTCTAGAACAGGGAGGAGCAGAGCGGCTTTGTACTTCTGAGGCAAGGGCTCTACCAACAGAACTACGTTCTCAACCATCTGTCTGCATTTGATCTCACTTTTGTGTTTGTTTCCTCTTATTTTATTTCAGTCCACCATACATAAGCTTAGGCATTTATAAACATAAAAGAATTACTTTTTTTTGGTTTAGGGATAAATCATATGTTCATTTATTTATCAGCTCAACAAAGCTGGAACTATGCATAAACATGCACTTGACAAGGATTCTTTTAACTGTCTATTTCAAAAGACACTAAGAGGTATAAAAATAAAAGAATTACAGAAGAAGAAATGAAACTTGTATTTATGCAGGTTGCATGGGAATTCTGAGAGACACCTCAGGCAAACTCAGACTATGAGAGTATGACAAGGTCACTAAATAGAAGAGCAATATGCACAAATGAGATGTGCTTCTATTTTTAGCAAAAACTCAGCAAATTTGTATGTAGGACTGAAGATGTAGCTTAATGTCAGAGTTCTTACCCAGCACGCACAAGGCCCTGGATCTGACCACTAGCATTTGAAAAAAGCAATTGCGCCATGGATAATAACACAAGGAAAAAAATCAGATTTCAAGGACTGGGGATAGAGAGGGCTTAGCTCACATATGCAAAGCCCTGGGTTGGATCTTATTCATTCATTCATTCATTAATTCATTCTTTCTTTCTCTCTTCCCTTCCTTCCTTCTTCCTTTCTTTCTCTTCTCTCTCTGTCTCTCTCTGTCACACACACACAAAGCCTATGTTTAAGAAAAAACTCTGAGTGCTAGCTAGTTTCATGTCAACTTGATACAAACTAGGGAAGACCGAGCCTCAGTTGAGAAAATGCTTCCATAGAACCAGACTGGATGTAAGCAAGCCTGTAGGGCATTTTCCGTAGTAGTGATTCATTTGAGAGGGTTTAGCTCATTGTGAGTGATGTCAGCCTTGACTGGTGGGCCCATGTTCTATAAGAAAGTAGACCAAGCAAGCCAGTGAGCAGCCCCACTCTATGGCCTCTGCATCAGCTCCTGTCTCCGTTCCTGCCATTTGTGATCCTGTCCTGACTTCCAATGATGATGAACAGCAACACAGAAGTGTAAGCCAAATAAACCCTTTCCTCCCCAACTTGCTTTTGGTCATGGTGTTTCATCACAGCAATAGTCACTACCCTGACTAAGATACAAAGATGTATTATAGACAGGAATAAACCTGTCAAAAGCTGTCCGGGCAGGTGAGGGCACCTGCTGCCAAGCCTGATAATCTGAGTTGAAGTCCTAGGACCTATATGGTAGGAGGAGAGAATCAACTCCTATGAATTATTCTCCAATTTCCATATGCCCTTCCTCTAAATAAATAAAATTATAAGGTATTACCTAGAGAAGCAAACAAAGAGGTAAATAGCTATGTCCAGGGATCATTCCTTGGCAGCATTGCATGTGTGTGTGTGTTACTGAACCCAGTCTGTCTGTCTCCATGCTCTGTATCCTCAAAGCTGCCCATAGTTCTTTCACCCACGTGTTCACCCACATCTACCTTCCTGGGCAAAGCGTCTGCATTTAAACCTTTTCATTGCAAGGTTCAATCTGCATTGAATGCTTACGTTGTTAGGACTCGGGAAGCAGAATTGGCAATGTATTGATGAAAAGTGACAGCGTTTAAAAACCATTCCTCTTTAGAGGAATTTCCTTCTCCTGGAGCTCAAGGGAATAATGTCATGGGCAGAGAAAGGGAGGAAGCCAGCCAAGGTGTCAGCTCTCAAATCACACTGGAAGCTTGCTGACCCAGAATTTTTTTTCCTTCCACTCTTATGGATCTTTACATTATCCTTATGTGCCAGACTTCTTCCTTCTTTCATAGCAAAAGCACCTCAAATGGAATGAGAAGGGAAGGAAGGGGTGTGGGCGGCTGTGTTTTGTCCTCAGCATCACAGGCACTGAGGGCAGAGGTTCTCCTGAGCCATAGGAAGATCACACAGAATGTATGAAGTATGAAACACCCAACCCATCACCTGCCTGAATGCGAGCTCTCCAACACTGTATCTGCCACATTATAGCCCGATCTCCCCCAGTAAGATCAAATTCCTTTTCTCATAAGAGTGCTGCACAATTTGAGGATCCTTTAGGGGCCGCGAAGAAATGTAAGGTACCGCCTCTTTCTTCAAAGTTGCTTAGCAACTTTGCAGCATTCGCCTCTAAACCCAGCCCACCAGGAGGAAGCGAAAAGTACCAAGGTTTTCCCCACCAAGCTACAGGCCCCCTGGAAGAGAATGCAGTCGCAGCCTGCTAAGTGGTCCTCGGCGTCATCCCCCACCCCCTCTTCCTCCTCTCTGCTTTAATCTGTTTAATTATTTCTTCATGTGCGCTTCAGAGGGCCAGTTACTTTTTTATGGGTTGGTTCTATTAATTTTTTTTTTCTTCGCCAACTTTCCCTCTCTCGGTACTATCACGCGCTAGTGCAGACGGGATGGAGTCAGGCTGAGCAGAGATCGGACAGATATAGGGCGCTGAGAGGAAGCAAGCGAGTGAGCAAGTGCGGTTACCTCTGAGGCTGCAGCAGAGCTGTTAAGTGCTGGAAATTTAAAGCTTCATTCGCCTAACGTCTAACTTCAAGCTGTTCTAAGCCCAGTCTCCCAGACGACAAAACTCAGACCAGCTGCGAAGGAAAAGGATATTGCTCCCTCTGGAGCCTAGGGTCTGATTTAGAGGGTGCTTAGTGGCGGCATGTGGAAGGCTGGGGGTGAAGAACAATCAGGGTTCTATTTCTGGGGGAAACTTTCTCTGCCGAAGACAAGACTAAGAAGAAAAAGAAAACACGAGTAGGTCATTTGTCATCTGTACAAAGGATAGGTTAAAGCTGAAAGGAAGGCTGGAGGAAAAAAATCAGGATTAATTTAAGGAAGATTCATCACCTGAAAGGGCGATCATATATCAGGATTATCAGATCGGGCATAGTATGTGTCTCAGCAGGATTTGGAAGTCAGCTGACTAAGAAACCAGAGGCCAGACCTCATGAGGTGGTGCTGAGAGGTCAAGAGAGTCCTGAGCAGGGTGAATAAGGTTTCCAAGTGCTACTGATTGGTGGGGGTGGCACATGGCTTCTGATGACTATCCTACCTAGCTTTACTATGGGAGCAGATGTGATTTTTACAGACCCTGGTGTAACTGACTCAAAGAAAATGCCAAGTGGCATTCTGGGGAGAATATGAAAGCTGAGAGGAGCAAAGACAGAGGGAGATTTGCTGCAAAACTGAAAGAATTTAAGAGATCAAAATGAGCTGCCTTGAGTGCAAGGTAACACTGTTCGGATCCTGAGTGTCCCTCAAAGGCCTAGAGTTTAGATGATTTGTCTCCAAGGTGGTAATAGAATAAGATGGGACCTTTAAAAGGTGGGATTTAGTTGGAGGTCTTCAAGTCAATGAGAATATTTCCTTAAAGATGATTATGGGATTCCTAACCCCTTCTTTTTTCTCTTTTGCTTTGAGGCTGTGAAATGCGTGGATTTTGCTCTGCCACGGGTTTTCATTATGACATACAACCAGCTCACAGGTGTGTGACTGGGTAAAAGGGAACATGCTTGTTTTCCTTTTCAAAATGTCCACCGTCCTGGGAAAAGTTACCCTACAGAGCTGCTGTCCCGTGACCTGTGGAATCACAGTGATGCTGTCCATCCTGAGTCAGACTAGTGGCCTGTATGCACTGTGGGAATATCTTTAAAAGACTCAGGCTCAGCAAAAGAGCCAAAGTAGGGAGGCCTGAAGCCTTATTAGATTTTTCTGTTTTCCAAAAACCTTTTTATTAAACTACATTGTCCTCCATTCTGGAACTTTCCTGCCAATGTTTTACCTTGCCTCACTTTGGGTGACTGTCAATAAAAATGTACTTATTCAGTCCATTTTCTGCCTAAGAAGTGTGAATTCCCACATGTGGCTCTTTATTCTTTAGTGCTGTGGAACAATCTTGGTACAATGTAAATATGTATTACTCTTATTCATTAATAAAAAGATGACTGATTTATAGCTGGGCAGGAAGAGCTGGGTGGGAGAGCTAGACTAGGAGAATTCTGGGAAGAAGAAGAAGACCATGCAGAGGAAGCAGGACCTGTACAAAATGAAGTAATAAGCCACGAACCACATGGCAATAAGGAAAGAAAATGGGTTAATCTAAAATAAAAGAGTTAGTTGGTAGTAAGCCTGAGCTACTGGCCAAGCATTTATAATTAATATCAAGACTCTGTGTCAGTTATTTAGGAATTGGCAAGTAGGAAAGAAAAGTCTGCCTACACGTTAGCCTCCTCTATTAGTTACTTTCCTATTGCTTTGATAAAGCACCATGACCAAGGTATGTTAGCGATGGAAGGGTTTATTTGGTTCTTATGGTTTCAAAGAGATAAGAGTCTTTCACTATCACTGTGGAGAAGCATAACATCAGGTACACATGGTGGACTGCAGCAGCTGCTAAGGGCTCATATCTCAAACTACAAACAGGAAGCTAAGAAAGGAAGTCTTTAAGTTCTCAGCGCCCACCCCAGTGATGTATCCTCCACACTTCCTATGCCTTCTCATACAGAATTCCCAACTGGGATCAAATATTCAAATGCTTAAGAATATGGTGGACATCTTATTCAAGATACAACATTACCAAAATAAGCACATCAATAAAGGCCAACTTTGTTACTAATTTATCAAAGAACATTCTTAGTACCAAAACCATGAATTAGTTTCTGCTGATCCCTTCAGATGAATTGCATTTAAATAAACAGATCCTAAGATATATCAACTACATTCTGTGTGTATGTACCTGAGTGTGTGATTTTCTTCATGTGTATGTGTGTGTGCACGCATGTGAAGGCCAGAGGTCAACCACTGATGTCATTCTTCAGGTGCTGCCCATCTTTTTGAGAAAGGGACTCTTTATTGGCCTGAATCTCACTGAATAGATGAGGCCGCCTATCATAGTCAGGGCTTTTATTGCTATAAATGACATCATGACCACGGCAACTCTTATAAAGGAAAATATTTAGTTATGGCTGGCTTACAGTTTCAGAGGTTTAGTTCATTATCATCATAGTGGGACATGGCACATACAGGGAGACATGGTGCTGGAGAAGGAGCTGAGAGCAGAGAAGGAGCTACATCTTCATTCCACAGGCAACAGGAAGTGATCTGATACCCTGAGCAAGGCTTGAGCATATATGATACCTCAAAGCCCATCTCCACCAATGACACACTTCCTCCAACAATGCCTCACCTCCTAATAGTGTCACTCATTATGAGCTTATGAGGACAGTTATATTAAAACTACCACAGAGACTGGCTGGTCTGTGAGTCCCAAGGCTCTACCTATTTCCATCTTCCCAATGCTGTATAGTTGGAAGTTTCTGTCCCACCAGCAACTCCCAAATACCCAGCAGCTATTTCCCAAATAACTGACTTTGAGGCTTAATATTATAGTAAATGCTGGGCCAATAGATCAAGCATATTACTATCTAACTCTTACTCTTAAACTAACCCATAATTCTTATCTTTGTTTAGCCACATGACATGGTGCCTTTTCTCAGTCCAACATTCTCATCTTGTTTCTTCTGTGTCTGGCTAGAGATTGCATCTCTGCATTTCCTCTTCCCAGAATTCTCCTAGTCTGGTAGCCCAACCTATACTTCCTGACAGGCTACTGGCCAATCAGCATTTTATTAAACTATTGTAAGTGACAAATCTTTACAGTGTACAAAAGCATTATCCACAGCACTTCTTTTTTTAAATATAGAATCAAGAATCCTAAATCTCTTTTGTTTAGATTTTTTTCCTGACCATTATTTATAACAACTTGTAACCAAACACTCCAAGACAAATATCCATAATCTATTTCTTGGGAATGTGAGCATAGTTCTTTAGACTACTTTCTGCTGACTGATTGTACTGGTAATCTTAGAGGGATCTAAAGAAAATTTAGGATTATGGTCAAGTCCTTACTGGAGTATTTTGTGAAGCTGGACCATCTCAGCCAGTAGCTTTAAAGCTGTTCTGGATGCAGAACTCAGAGAAAACAGTAACAGAGGTGCTCTGAAATATTAGATCATCTGGGCCATCTTTTCCCACTAGAGATTTTTGAGGGGGTCTTCCTCAATAAGACCTTGTTTTTTTTAACCTATAATGAATACACAGCCTCTTATTTTCTGTGGAAATAAAAACAAAACCTGTCCTCAAAAGTAGCATATCTTTTGACTTAAATTTTGAAGTCAAGGTATTTTAAAAATATTTAGGTGGGATTAACTCAGCGACATTTATAATCAAATATCTTTTAGCAGCTCTTGCTCCTTCCTCATCAGTTAAGCAATTCAAAATCAACATAATAACATACAATAACCAGACTCTGTATATTTTCCATCCTTATGTGGATTTTTTCCTTTTTTTTTTCTAGTTTTTAAGGATTTTCTCTAGTCTTCTTTTCTCTCCCAAGTCTACATATATTTTTAAATACACTGTAAACAGTTTAGAGGATTTTTTTTCCAACTGAATTTGTCTTTACTATATATCTCTATCCTTTTCTAACTGCATGAGCCTTTCATCTGCTAAACTAAATGGCTAGGATTAAGCCTCAGTTATGGTGACTGGCTCCACCCAGCTCCTTGGTCTGTGAGAGCTGAAGCCTTAGCTTCATAGCATAGGTACTAGCAGGAACCACATTTACTACCCCAACTCTGGGGAATTTTAGGGTTCACACTGTAATGAAATAAAGTACTTGCTACTCATAAACACTATTGAAGTATTTAGTTTCAGAGCCTATCAAAAGAGCAAAGAGCACAACAGTTTTTGCTGCTAATGCTGAGTCAGAAAATCTTTCTTAAAGGAGCCTCACCTCTGCTCACTGCCAGCAAATAGAGCCCACCCGAGAAAATACTCCTACGAAGAAGCTGTGATTGACTTTGGGTTTTTTTTGTGTGTCTTTTTAAAGCTTTCTCAGAATTTTATGTAGCTGTACAGGCACCACACTGGAGTGCCATTTTGCACAATTCCTAATTGGTATTAATAATAAAAACCCACAGCCAGATATTGTGAAAACCCTGAAAGATCAGAAAGACAGAGGAACAAGCCACAACCACTTCTGACCTTGCCACTCCTTAGTCAAAAGGGAAGGGTCAAATTCTATCTCCTCCCTCCTTATAGACCTTTCTCCATCCAGCAATATCACTTCCTGTCTCAAACTTTATAGTGCTAGTATTAAAGGTGTGGGTCTCCACTCCCTGACCTTTGTGGCTAAATCTAAGGCTAGCTCTGTCCTCTGATCTTCAGGCAAACTTTATTAGATATACAATATATCTTCCCAGTGCTGGACTTCCAAGTGCATGCTCCATACTCAGCTCTTTAACATGGGTTTAAAATTGAACTCAAGTGTTCATTCTTTAGCAAGAGCCATCTCCCTCTCACCTCTATTTTGTCCTTATTTTTTTTAATTGACAGTTTCATACTTTTATATTATGAATTTTAGTAATTTTCACCCTATTCCCTTCCTTCATACTCTTCCCTGTCCAGCTGGCACAATTCTCAATAAGTCCTCCCCGACTCATGTCTTCCTTCCGTTTGGCTACTGAGTTTAACTAGTACTTGCCCAAGTGTGGGTAAAAGGTTATTGAATGGAATGAGGGCAGTTTATCGGTGGTCACACTACCAAGAATATACCACTTCCTTTCCTAGACCGCTTGGCCAGGCTACCCAGTTAGCACTTCCTTCCCTAACAAGTGTGAATTGCCTTACAGGCCCCTCCCTCATTTGTGTTGAAATGTTGATGAGCCCAATCTTGTACAAGTCCTGTGCAGACAATCACAGATATAATTAGTTCATTCATGCAGCAGCTATGTCATGTCCAAAGGACATTTTTTTTGTTGTACATCTCCCCATCTTCTGGCTCTTACATACTTTCTGCCCCTTCTTCCACAATGCTTTCTAAGCCATGTGTGTGTGTATGTGTCTCTGTGTGTGTGTGTCTGTCTGTGTGCAGATAGTAGTCCTTTATTAAGATTTTCATGTATATATATTAATATATTTTGATTAAATTCATTTCTCTTTCCCCCTTCTAATTTCTCCCCTATCCACCTCATCACTTCTCCCAAACTTCATGTGTTCTTTTTAATAACCCACTGAGTCTTCTTGGAGTGCTTGGGTAAATGTAGAATGGACTGCTGGAGCAGGGAAGCCTTTCAAGGGCTGCATCCATGAAAAAACAAACAATAAACAAACAAAAACCCAATGACTCCTCCTCCTCCAGCATCCATCAATGGCTAGTAGCACCTGAGCTAGTGAAACTTTTCTAGGCTCTCCCCCCATCCATGCTGGGATTGACTGGCTTGATCTTGTACAGGTCTTATGCCAACGATCACAGTCACTGGGAGTTCGAACATGTGTCACACCTGGCACATGCTATTTCTCTGGCTTTTACAATCTTCCCAGGTGCCTGTTATACAATGATTCCTGAATCTTGCAGGTAGAGAGTGTGATGTAATTATTCCATTAAAGCTGAATACGTGATAGTCTTTTTTCTTTGTACATTGACCAGTTTGTAAATAGTAAAAAAAGTTTCTCTGATAAGGGCTGAGAAATGCACTAATCTGTGGCCACAAGGAAAAGAACTAAGGGGCAGTGAATTACCCGGTTCACTAAGCAGAATAGTAGCATTGGAGTCTCCTCTAGGATCTATGACTAAGCTAGTCATGGTTTTTGGCACAGTTAAGCTATCACAAGCTAAGGTTTTTGGCACAGTTAATAGTACCAGGTGTGAATTTCATATTGCACCAGTAGGCATATCTTGCCAGGCTAGTTGTTATTATAGCCCCCATGATTCACAGCTGGGTCAAATTGTTGATTATTTTTTGTCTTCCTGTAGCATGCTGAGCACCTTCTGGCACTACGAAAGTTAGCTGGTAGTGATGAAGTTTCTAAGTAGGTACCAAATTGATTTCTTTTTTCCATGTCCTATGACTCAAGGAGGTGACGTCTTCGGCAACAGAATCTTCAGCAACCATCAGTTTCTGGAGGATCACCAAGAGCAATAGCAATAGCCTGTAACACTTGGGGGTGATTTATGGGTACCTACTGACCAATATCTCAAAAAGAGGTAACCCATACCTGGGCGCTGTGTTTTTTATTTGATAGCCTGTGGTGTCTGGAGGAGACATTGTTCCCCTGTGTTAAGGTAGCTCCATTTAAACTATACATTTTTATGTATGGAGACAGGATCAGTGGTATAGCTAAGGCAGGCGTGGAACTCAATATGTAGCTCAGGCTGGTCTTAGAATGGTAAATGCTTCTGCTCCAGCTCCCCATGTGTTAGCACTGGAGGTCTGTACAACCATGCCTGCAATTGTACCTTTCCTTGGAAGTACCTTGAGTCATAATGAAAATAAGGTGAACAATAGATAGTTCTCACACTCTAGATCAGTGATTCTCAACTTTCCTAAGGCCACAGCCCTTTAATACGGTCCCCATGTTGTAACGGGCCAACCATAAAATTATGTCATCACTACCTCATAATTGTTATGAATTGTAAATATCTGTGTTTTCTGATGATCTTAGGCAACCTCTGTGAAAGGGTTGCTCACTCCCAAAGTGGGTTGTGAACCACAGGTTGGGAACCCCTGCCCTAAATGATGCTTTATAGAAACAGATGATGAATCTGTTGTCCATGTGTCACCCTCTGGGTCTATGTATGTAGGGACAGAAGCACACAAAGCTTTGAATTACTACATCTTAGGTAATTTGACCCTTTGTAATACAGTCAAAGCTTTTGTGTCCTTCCAGGCAGATCTTGTCCTTGGGTTTAAGCAGATTTTCCTAGTATAAGATGGACTTTTCTTAGTTACCACTGAGCTGGGCTGCAGAGTACAGAAGCAATTTTCTCAAGGTCAGAAACAAGTCTGTGGATTAAAAAAAAAAAGTGCCCAATAAAACAAGCTGAATGCTTTGGCTCGAGAGGAGAGCTGTTTGTGCAGTGTAAGGCGCCAGGCTACATACAGTCCTTTCCCAGAATCTTTTGAAAAGCGAGCTGCTAAATAATGGAAAATATTAGTCTACAAGAAAATGAACAATAGAATTAAAAAGAAGGGTGACATTTTGAGCAAAGAGGTCCTCTTTTGGGGGCCTCTCGAGATGCTTGATGGTGTGGGGAGCTGACTTGAGAACCTACTTTGTCTGCAGCTCTGATCTCTTGGTTTATCATGAGAGTGCCAGCATATGATGTAGAGCGATGTACCCACAGTGACAAGAGTCTGGCAAGGGGCCTTTTTACGAGGAAAGCAAGAGGTATATTAGAGGCAGAGTGGCTCAGGGAGAGAAGAAAAGGGCATGATGCTTAAATACCCACGTCTTGTGAACAGCAGCCAAGACACATGAAGTTCTCCTTCCATGTGTCTCTGGGTTGAGGACTATTGCTGCTGAGCTCACCCCCCCAGCCAAGACAATAATTGCATAACCTCTCCTTTGCAGCCAACTAATGGGATGCAATAATAGCTTTTTTTAATTGGCTTTTTATGAAAGGATGATATAAGTCTGGCTCTTAAGTACTTAGTCAAATTGTCAAGTTGATCATAAGCCATAACAAATTAGAAATGACCATCCTGTCTCTTAAGGGGGTCTGACAGGGCTGGTTAGGATGTTTTGAAGGTATTCCGGCAAGAAGGAGGCGGGCAGGAAAAAGAGTCGGGGTGAGCAGGTATTCCCATGGGCTTATGAACCTTGAATTCAGCAGCCCCAGAGGTACAACTAATTCAGTCTGGACTCAGTACTGAGAGGCAAAAAACAAAAGCCAGGAGTTATGATTTAATGGAGTTTAATTAAGTCTCATTTCCATTTGAGAAGCGTTTTCTAGGTCATTAATCTGCCGCTTTCCTATTGTAATTTCCTTTCCTTTTTAGGAGGAAAGGAAACAGCCTCTCCCATCTGAGGCAACAGCAAGGAGGGATTTCATGAATTTAATGCCCAGCGTTCTCTTTCTGTGAAAGGATCTCAGAGTCCCGTGAGCTTAGGCAGACTCGGGTGGAATTTAGAATCTAATCAGAAATGACTTGCTGATTTGGCCTCTAAATGAATTATATCATGTAAGAGCTTATGGACCTTAAGGATCATTTAATTTTCTAGATGCTGTCCCAGGGGGAAAACAGAGCCCCTCAGTCAAGGCCCCTGAGTTGGCTGAGTCTTTCCTCACTATCCTGTTCCATGCACATACCCACTGACCGGGCAGCCACAGCAAGGAGCCATTTCCAGCTTTCTGTTAACAGTCCTCCAGCCTCCCTCTCCTCTCCTTTATTTCCGGAGGCTACTTTTCTTATATTCTTGCCTGTCCACACAGCAAGCTGAGAGCAGCCTTCCCAATGTACAAAGGGAGGAAAACCCTGGGAGCCCTGAGTGACTGGGTGCAGACTCTTTGCTAATGCCTGCTGTTGTGACGTGTCCTCATTTTGAGAATGCTGGACACGTGCTAAGGCAAAATCTCACTATTGACACTTGCTTCTTTGTTTTTCTTTCTTTCTTTCCTGTCTTTTTTCCCCCCGAGTCAAGGTTTCTCTGTGTAACAGCCCTGGAACTTGCTTTGTAGACCAGGTTAGCCTCCAACTCAGAACTCAAGAGATGCTCCTGCCTCTGCCTCCTGAGTGCTGGGATTAAAGGCTGCATCACCACGCCCTGGCTATTTGCTCCTTTCTTACTCTGTCTTTAGTCATTTATGTCTCCATGCTATTCGGGTGCAGAGTCCTGATGGAGATGGCTGCCTACTAATCCCAGAACAGGCCCAGAAGCTGGTCTGATGGGAATCTACCGCTTTATTTAGGGAAGCTTTAGCAGCTCCTGAGAACCAGGATCCCTATGGGGTGTGGCCAGGCTTGATTGAGACCCAGAACACTGGCTTCTCTTCCTGTTTTGTGCTTGCCTTCTTGGAGAGTAAACCGGTAGTAGGGCAATTCCATCTCCAAGAATTGTCTTAAGGTTCCATTTGTAGAAGTGAGTGTTTATATAACACCTTAATAAATATTAATCCTTTATATGATATATTGCAAGTGAATATTTGTACGATACCTGGTGCCCAACATGGAGCCCTGCTCTCTGGGAACTCACCACCCGGCTCAGGGAGAGCCCTGGTTGGAGCTTCAGGAAGCCCTAGTCTCAGACTTTCCTAGGGGTCAGGGAGTGATGAGCATTCAGCATGTGGCCCCACTAATGAGCTTCGCCCACTCATCATCACATAGGCTTATTATGATTTGGACCACAAACATCCTACAAAGCTATATGTTAAATATTTGGTCCTCAGTCTTTGGGTTATTGGCAGGTAGTAGAAATTATAGATGATGAGGCCCAGTGGAATGAAATTAGGTCATTGGAAGAGGATACTAGAATGAGACCCCCTTCCCCTCTTTTGGTTCTGGACATAATGAAATGAACAATCTTGTGTGTTATACACTCCTGCAGTCATGATGTACTAAAATAAGTACCAAGTACTATACTTTACCATGTACAGTCACCATGTACTTACAAGCCCAGAGCAACTTGAGAGCCAAGTGACAATGGGCTGAAACTATGAGCCCAAATACATCTGTCCTCTCCCAGATTTTGTCACAGGTGAACACAAGGCCATTGGCTCCGGGAAGGTTGGAGGCACAAAGGCTATTATCTACTCAGTGAATTAGAAGTGCTCTTGAGGATAGATTCAGTCCCTTGGACTTGGACCCCTGATCTTTTCCAACCACACTTCCATTTTATTAGTTTAAGTAACTTTGTATTCACTCTTCCAAAATAATGTATTTTGACCATTTGGCCCCTCCCCCTTCTCCTCTCCCATCTCCCCAACACACTCAACATGCCCCTGTTGCTATTGCCACATAACTCACTGAGTTTAGTTAAGGTTCCCGGCATGTGTGTAGATGTGGTGCTGTTTACTGGATGATAGATACTCACTAGTGGGTACACCCCTGAAGAAGAATGTTTTGCCTGCGTGTATGTCTGTACATACACGTGTGCCTGAAGAGGTCAGGAGAACCAGAAAAGTTACAGATGGTTAAGAACTACCGCGTGGGGGCTGGAAATAGACCCGGGGTCCTCTGCAAAAATAACAAAGTACTCTCTATAAAGGAGCCATCTTCTAGTTCCAGTGTAATGTTTTTAATTTTAAAAAGTGATCACAGTATAATGGGAACTTAAAACTAATAACGCTCCAGTTGATAGGACTCTTAAGGCATTGCTATTTTTAATTTACTAGCGGGTTTGAAGCTGCATCCAGACACAGTGAGTCTTGTCAGCAGATAATAAGAAAATTGCGTGGGAAGGAGGAGATTTAAAAATCAGTCATTCATCCTTGTATTTGTCAAGGGTTTGTGGCGGGCTTACTAAACTCCAGCACATGATGCTGGCCACTGGCGGCAAAGTTAAACAGTATTTCCTCTCCATAAACTTATGCTTATCTAGGGAAACACACGAAAGATGGACCTGAAGAAACCTGCAAGGCCAGGAGGGGCTTCACGGATAAAAATAAGTTAGAAAGGGAAGAAAAATATGTGGGGTTTATGTGAAGGGAGCAGATTCTAGAGAAGAGAAAAGTTGGAGAACTTAAGAATTAGCATGGTTTTGGAGATCATAGTAAGAATTAGCATGGTTTATTTTTGTCTTCATAAAGACTAATATTTGCCTTAGGAAAAAAATATGGGAAAAAATTAATTTATAAGGTAGGACTAGAATGTTGAATACTATGAAAAAAAGAATGAGATATAAGTCGGAAGTGGGCGGGGAGGCACTAAGTAGTGTTTAATTTAAAATTCTTAGCAACTTGAGATCAAAAGGAAGACAAGAAAAACCCTACCCAGGATTTACGAAATATTCTGACGCTTGGTGTCAAAGACGACCTTGGGCGATAGCTGTTCAGTGGAGAAGCCCCGTAGCTCAGGCTCTCGGTACCCACCAGCATCACACAGAACAGGAAGAAGGGCGCCATAGCATGGTCGCCATTCTCCTGCATGTGTTTGAAATCTGGACTGACAAGGCGAGCTGGATAATTTTGCTCAGTTACGTATTGAATTCTCTTCTCTGTGGTACGAGATCCCCTTGAAGCGTGACAGCTGCAATGACTTCCAGATGTTTGCCTCCTGTCTTCTAGCAGACTGGGGTGGATGTGGTAAACTCCACGATGGAAACCAAAAACCCAGCCAGATGTACCCTGTCAATGTCAGCGACACACACATCTGGCTTCAATACCAGCAGCGATAACCAGAACAAATGGCTGTTATTCCCGCTGTATTCAACTTGTCAGCGGTCCCGTTAAAGGGCAGTGGGGGCAGGGGAATGACCAATGTGGATGTAGGCTGGGGAGGGATGCTGGCCAGATCCTCTAGGGGGCCAGGCCAAGCAGCCCCAACCCTGGCAGGAAGGCTGTGGGCGAGCCAAGCTCTCTCTTACAGCCCCCAGAGACCTCGGGAGGCCTCCAGGAAGCTGGTTGCACTGCATTGGGCACTGCCTGGCATGAGACCTCTCTTGCCACACCCAGCATCAGCTAAGGAGACCCTGCCCTTGGGAAACTCTTCTTCTGCAAAGAGCCTCCCCTGAAAAATTTATTCACTTGGAGAGACTCCTCCCTTAAGAAGACATCTCACTTGGGAGGACTTCTCTGAAGAGACCCTGCCTCTGGAGGAAACACACCCCCTAAACCCCTGTAAGAAAAGACCTTGTCCTCTGAAAAGACAACTCCTCTGTGGAGGCCTTCCTCTGAGGTAACCAACATCACTCCAGAGAATACCCTTCCTCAAAAGGAGTCTCTCCCCTCAGAAGGCCCCTTCCTTCAGAAGATCAGAGTGTGGCAGCATCTGTTGAGTCTACCTCCTGAGCAGCCGAAGGCAGCAATGACTCTTTCCCAGCCTTAGGGTGGACAGGAAAAATGGAGTCACTGGAGGGTAGTGTCTGGAAGACATTCATGCTGTTTAAAAATATCCAGTAGAGGTCCAACTGGGCCTCAAGCGTAGGCCTCAGTCAGAGGAAGGACACATGGAGTGGTCCCCAGGACACAAGAATTGCCTAGAGCTGCTGGGGGCGGGGGTTGTGACACAGGGGGGCTGGCCAAGCACGGGACTTGTCTGTCAGCCACTTGGAAGGCTTTTCTGTGTCAGCATTGGCTTATTTAACTGAGTCCTCCTGCCTTTCATCTTTTCATTTTATTTATCTCTTAGGCTCGATTGAGGGATTCAACCCAAGGCCTTCCACATGTTAGGCACCTAGCCTCCCCTCTTCATGAGTTCATAAACAGAAGCCCTCTTAGTGATGGCTATTATTTCTACTTTGGTGTTACTTAAGTAAAATAATCAGACAGGTAAATGTGGTGTTATTAAATATATATCATCACAAGTAAATATTCTGAAAACAAGAGGACAATGAAACTTGGACCCCCTAAGAAGGGTGGTAGCTGTCCTGGGGTCTTAGTCAGGGTCACTATTGCTGTGATGAAATATTATGACCAAAATCAAATTGGGGAGGAAAAGATTTATTCTGCTTACACTTCCAGGTCATAATCTTTCCCAGAGGGAAGTCAGGGTAGAAACCCAAACAGGGAAGGAATCCAGAGGTAGGAGCTGATGCAGAGGCTGTGGAGGGGTGCTTCTTAGCTTGTTCCTCATGCCTTGCTTAGTCACCGTTTTTATAGAACCTAGAAGTTAGCATCACCCACAACCAATCATAATTAAGAAAATGTCCTACAAGCTTATCAACGCCCAGTCTTATGGAGGCCTTTTCTTTCTTTCTTTTTTTTTTTTTTTTAATGTTTTCAACTTAGCTTCCACACTTTATTTTTATTTATTTATTTTTTTAAACTTTATTTATTTATTTGTTTGTTTGCCTGGAACTGGAACTACAGACAGTTGTTAGCTGCCATGTGGGTGCTGGGAATCGAACCCGGGTCCTCTGGAAGAGCAGACGGTGCTCTTAACCGCTGAGCCATCTCTCCAGCCCCTGGAGGCCTTTTCCTAATGGAGGTTCCTTCATCTCAAATGACTCTAGCTTGTGTGGAGTTGACATAAACCTATCCAGCTCAACTGTCAATTTGACACAGCTTAGTGTCATTCAGAAGCATTGCTTCCATGAGGCTGGCATGTGACTGTAGCTATGAGAGACTGGTTTGATTGGTGACTGATGTGGGTAGCCCCAGACCACTGTGGTAGTACTATGTCTAGGTAGGTGGGTCTGGGGTGTATAAGAAAGCTAACTGAGCATGAGCCAGAGAGAGGAAGTAGCCTTCCTTCATGCTTCCTGCCCCAATTTCCGACAATGGTGGATTGTGATCTGAGCCCAATCAACTCTTCTCTCCTACTCGCTGTTTGTGATTGGAATATTTATTATAGCAACATAGATCAAATTAAGGTGGTAATCATATCTTATGTCTGCCTGTCTGCAGCAGTGAGAGAAGAGCTAGCAGTGTATTATTTATTATCTATGTATAGCTGCATCTCTTCATCCATGTCATCACGTGTAATAATGGCAGATACTGTATGTTGAAGTAGTCTTTAATTTAGTCTCTGAGACTTGAATTTAGGTCTTGGCTCTGCTAAGGAGCCTGGAGGTGTGAGGTATTTCTTGATTTCCACCATTATAAATTGGAGGGACATTTTTCACTTCATAGGGCTCTCTGACAAGCAATTAAGAGAATATTTACAAAGATAATGTGAATAAGAGAGCAGGAGTAGAATTCAAGTCTGGCCATGAATGAACTGTGGAATTTTGTTGTGTATTTTATTTTTGAAAAAGTAATTCAAGAAAATAGAAACCCAAAGCAGCTCTGAAAAGTATAGTGTATTATTCATATGCATGGATTGATATGTTGTCTGCTAAAGAGGGACCGTGGCTCATGGATAGCAAGTGCCTTGCCCAAGGCCATGTCATAGAATATCATCAGTACGTAACAGGCCTTTCATTATAAGTAAATCAGTCACTTCAGTATGACATGCCTCTTCTACCATTTGTCCTTATGATTTTTGCTTATTTTGATTTGTTTACTTTTTGAGTCTCATTCTGGCACTAGGTTAGAACTTGCTTTCTGCCTTTGGTGATAAAGTCAGAGCTTCTTCTTAGAGCATGGCACTGAGGAGGGAGTCTCATGTTAGAAACTCATATCAAGGGGGCTGGAGGGATGGCTCAGTGGTTAAGAGCACTGGCTGCTCTTGAGCTCAGTTCTTGGCATCCACATGGTTCACAGCCACCTATAATGGATCAGATGCCCTCTTTTGTCATGCAGGTATATACACAGATAGAGCACTCAGATACATAAATAAATAAATCTTAAAAAAGAAACCCAGATCAAAATTACTCGTCTCTCAAAAATACTCATTAGTTTCTATTTCTTTGTGAAAACTTGCTAGGTTTTGGCTAGCCAGCCAGCCTAGTCTACTTGATAAGTCCAGTAAGAGACCCTATCTTAAATATATATATATATATATATATATATATATATATAAAGAATGAATTAACAAATTGTGGTATATCTACACAATGGAGTACTTACTATTCATCAGTAAGAAAAATGATATCCTAAAATTTGCAGGCAAATGGATGGATTTGGAGAATATCCTCCTGATCGAAGTATCACAAACCCAGAAAGATAAGCAGGGGATGTACTCACTCATTAGTGGACTTTAAACAAAAAGCAAAGCATGTCCAAACTGCAAACCACAACCACTGAACAGCTTGGGATCTGAAACACCTTGGACTGGCACCTTGGATCCCACTCCCTCCAGAGGAACACCTGACCCAGTTTTGATGTTGGGGTGAGGAAAGTGGATCTGCCTGGAGTGGAGGCTGAACTGAGCAATATTGGGACCTTGAGACTGCCTGCCCTTGCTGGGGAGGAGATGGGGAGAAGAGGAAAAGAGAGAGTGATCAGGAGGGGTCTGGAGAGGGAAGGGAGTTTGAACAAGGGGAAACATGAATTAAAAAAATGAGATTTTATTCAAAAATAAAAAAAACTTAAAAAAAGTAGACTGCTGGGTGGTGGTACATACCTTTAATCCCAGCACTCAAGAGGCAGTGTCCAGTGGATCTCTGTGAGTTTGAGGCCAGCCTGGGCTACAGAATGAGTTCCAGGAGAGCCAGGACAAGACAGAGAAACTCTGTCTAAAAAAACAAAAACAAAAAAATGTAGATATCTTAGGTTGTTCACTGACCTTCAGTGTACACATATATACATGCAACCACACATAAATATGCACTTGTACATACAAGCCCACAAGCACACACACACACACACACACACACACACACACATACAAAGAAAATTAAATATATGAGGATCTTAGATATGACTGAATGACTGACAGGGAGCAGAACTATAAAAACATTGTGTGTTGTAATCATTAAGCTGGCTTTTATGCACTTTCAGTGGGTTCATTTTCCTCAAATAGTTACATAGCCATTTTTGGTTCAATCAATATTAAATATTTGCATCATGACTATATAAATATTATTGCCAGGTTAGCCACACAGAAACCTATAATTATGTCTCCTTTTCCATTTAATGTTTTGTTGTCTCTGGAATTAATACTTTTCTGGTTTTGTATTTTGTTTACCTGTCATGAATTTACCCACAAGATCCAGCCATGCATTCAAATACAGGTATTCTTTCGGTTTTGTTCTTTTTCTTGGCAACTATTTCTGGACCTTTTCAGCTTCTCTGTTTGCTTCTGGACTGGTTTGTTCTGTGGCCTAATGAACAGGACACTCTATGAATAGGACACCCTGTCAACATCAGCTACAGATTTATCTTACTTACTCTGTCTTGGAGTCCCTGGTGTCTAGTTATATATATGGTAAGAACTGCTAGTTATTTTTCTAAGTCTATTCTTTCCTTTCTTCCTTATGAGACGATGATAGCCAACATGTAGCTACCCAACTAAAGTCTGCGTTTCCTAACTCACTCTTGAAACTGGGCTTACTGTGTGAGTAGGTCTTGCCAAATGGATGCAAGTGGAAGTAATGGATGCTATTTCCTGACCTGGTTCATAAAAACTTCTACACCTTTTCCCTCTGGTGAGCTGGAACATGAAAGTATCTCCTGTCCCACTTTGATCATTCAGAACATGATCTGCCCTAAGATAGACCTTCTCAAACTCCAGCAAGTATCAGAGTAACAGTGAAACTCATCTGGGCTCACCCTGACAACATACTCAAGATTCTGACTCATCAAGTATGCTATTCAGACCTGAAAATGTGCATTTTTAACAAGCTCCCAAGTAATGATGATGGCACTGATCTAGAATAAAAATTTAAGTACCACTGCTCTAAAAAGTAGCAGAAAAGCAAGATAAAGGTCCCACAAGATTTCATGAATTAAAAATAAATGGAATGGAGTTGTCTTGACTTCCAGAATATATATTTGGGGCAGTTACATGGAGAAATAAAAAGTAGATTTTTTTTATCGAACACTAAATTATGTGGAAGTTTCTTGATTACAGAAGTTAACTTTTCTGCTTTTCTTTCCATCTGCCTCTAGCTTCCTGAGAGAGAAACAAAATCTGACATTAGATTATTTTCTCAAACTGCCTAGGGCCGCCCAGGGTGATAACTGAGCTGGGTATAAAACTCTACAGTACAAGTTTCCCTTACATCTTCCATTATCTTTATTTGCCATCGTGATTCCTGATGTTTTATAGAAGACATAAAAGTTTATTTTTAAATTTCTATTCTAGCTCTTCAATGTGTCCAATCCTTTGACATTATGATGCAATATTATCAATGGCAAAATTTAAACTCAAGAGCCATGGAGTTAAGTTGTAAAATAATTGCCAAATCATAACACTTTAATAAATGTGGTAGCTTGGATGAGAAATGTCCCTCATGTATTTGAGCATGTAGTCCCCAGCTGGTGGCACTGTTTGAAACCTTTAGGAGGTAAAGACTCACTAGAGGAAGTACATCACTTGGGGCCAAACTTTGAAGGATTATGCCATTATAATTCTCTCTCTCTTTCTAGTCTGAAGACTGAACTTAGAACCTTGTCTTAATTAGGGTTTCCATTGCTGTGAAGAAACACCATGAGACCGTGCAACTCTTATGAAGGAAAACATTTAATTGGGGCTGGATTACAATTTCAGAGGTTCAGTTCATTATCGTCATGGCAAGAAGCATGGCTGCATACAGGCAGACATGGTGCTAGAGAAGGAGCTGAGAATTCTACATCTGGATCCATAGACAGCTAGAAGAGACAATGTGCCACACTAGACCTCAAGGCCAGCACCAGTGACACACTTCCTCCTACAAAGCCACACCCACTCCAGCAAGGCCACACCCCTTCATAGTGTCACTCTTTGTGACACTGTGGATGCTCATTTTCTTTCAAACCACCACAATATGCTGGGTGAACTATCTCGAGCTTCTGATGATTTCTTCCCTCTGCTTTCTTGGTTCTCTCTGACACCTTTTCAAAGTTTCTTCTCCTCTACAATTTCTAGCTGTTAGTTTCCCACTTGAAAGGAGATACACACTACCAAGGCCACATGAGAGTTTATTAAAGAATTCCCAGGCGGATGCAGAAGCAGAGAAGCAGGACAGACCAGGAGACAGAGAGAGAGCCGAACATGTGCATGGTCTCTTTTAAGAGAAGGGGTGTGTAGTCACATTTAGGGCATGCCTCCGTATCACAGGGTTTATGCAGCCACGCCCAGGGGTGTGTCTCCGTACAAGGTGCATCCCACCTGAGCCGAGTTGGCTCAGCTACACAAAGTGCCAGGAATCCTTACACTAACTATATATTATTTTTCCTGGCAGTATTGAGAACCGAATGTAGGGCTTCATAAGTGATAGGTGTCTGCTCTGACATTGAACTACAGTCTTGTGTTTTCTTTCTGTAGCTTTTACGTCTCTAACTAGACCTTCAGTTTTATTTTTTGGAAAAGTTTACCATCTATCTTTAGAAAAAGGAAGTTATTGATTTTTTTTGTTCTTGTATATTTAATTACTCAGAGTAATTTTTATTTAAATGTTCATAAGTGTCTATTCTTTTTCCTCTCTCCTCTCATTTTATTGAGTATAGCCTTCTGTCTTTTGTATATATATATATATATATATAGTTTGTTTTTTATATATTTTGTATATAGTTTTGTATATATTTTGTTGTATATAGTCACTGATTTCTGGGATAGAACATCATGATCTAAAGCAACTTGGGAGCATGGGGGATGGTATTTATTTCTGCTTATACCTCTCAGGTCACATCCTATCACTGAGAGAATCAAGGCAGGAGCCTGGAGACAGCCACTGAAGCAGAAGCCATGGAGGGGCCCTGCTTACCCAGTGGCTTGCTTGGCTTGCTTTCTTATGTAACTCAGGACCACCTGCCAAGGGCTGGCCCCACCTGTAGTGAACTGGGCCTCCTACACCAGTCTTAATAATGTAATGTCCTATTGCTTACCTACAGACCAAGATTATGAAAGCATTTTCTCAGCTGAAGTTTCCTCTTTCTTGGTGACCCTAGCTTATGGAAAGTTGAGAAACAAACAAACAACAAAAAACCCTAAAAAAAAGCACAACCCCTCCCCAAACTAAAACCAAACCAAAACAAAAAAAAAAACTAAGCAGTGCATCTATCTGTGTTTCTTGTAGGCGATAGTTTTCTTTTTCAGAGATTTTTTCTTTGTCTTTTGCCTAGTTATTTTCTGAGTACTTTTTGATTTGTTTGGATGGATTTTTGTGGTGGTTTCAAATGAGATCTTACTACACAGCCATGACATGGCCTGAAATTAACTCTGTAGACTAGGCTGGAGTCAAACTCGGAGAGATTCCCCTGCCTCTGCCTCCAAGTGCTGAGATTAAAGGTGTGTGCTACCATGCCCAGCTTTTGATATGTTTTCTGGGTGATCTCTAGTGACCTTTTCTGTCAGTTACTGAACTGCATCATAGTTGTGTGGGGATGCTTTCCTGGGGGTCCATTTCCTAATTAGTTCCTTTGGACTCAAAAGCTTCTCATATAAGAGCCATTCAAATTATTGTCTGGGAGCAAGGACAGGAGCGGCTGAGAGGGTACGTGATCTGTAGGCGAGCGGTCTAAGAATGGAGCCGAGACCTCTCCCTTCCACTGGATATCGCCTGTCACCTTGTGCTCTTCACAAGGGCTTTCCTTCCTCATGCCTCACACTCCTCATTTAGGTACTGCTTCTCAGCCTCTCTTGAGGGCCGATTGCTCTCTTTCAAAGCCACAAAGAGAGGGATTTGTAGACCCCAGCTGCTGCTGTTAAACTCTGGAAGATTCTCAAGCCATGACATGGATTTCATTGCCTCTGACCCGACTCAGTTGTCTACCTACCCATCTGGTTTACTTCTCAGCCCTCAGAGTTTTGTCTGCATCTTTCGGCTGCCGCCCTCTCCTGTTCTGTCCTCATCAACACTGTGAGTTTATGTCTCTTTAATTCCCTATTGCCATTTTAGTGGGTTTCAGAAGGGAAAAGAAATAAAAAACATATGCCCATCTTTTACTTGGAAATTACTATCTCTTCTAAGCAACAGTGGAAACACTGGAATGTCTAAATCATTCAAATTACATTAGTTGTATTAGTGTGGTGAAATTGTATTTGTTTCTTTCCTCTATTCTCCATAAATGCATTTGTTCTTTTTATAATATTTTAATTGCATTTCTTTTGATTCAGTTGTTTTAGTCCTGGGAATTCTCCTAAGGCAAAAAGCTATTCTTTTTGCAGGAAGCTTCCACAAGGCAGCAGTACCTCACAGGGCATTGATGCTATCAAGTATTGAAAATAACTGAATTGTCTAATAATGGAAGGCTGATTAAATACAATAGGACCCACTCATGTAATGACAGTCTCTGTTGTTCTGGAATTGGTGTTTAGATTAATGATGTGTAAAATGTTCATAATCCATTGCAAGTTTAAAGAAAATTATTAAAACCATATACAAAACATGGCAGGGTCTTTCTGTAGTTTGTTGTTTTGAGGTGGGCTTTTACTATATAGTCCTTGATGGCCTGGAAGTGGTTGTGTAGTTGAAGTTGGCTTGGAACTCACAAAGATCAGCCTGCCACTGCCTCCTGAGTGTTGATATTAAAGTCACATTGTTCAACCACACCCAGTCAATACAGCCCCTTTTAAAAAGTGGGTGTATGTGCTTGTATGCACATAAAAATAATATGGAATCAATTTATTAATATGCTATAGTGCTCATACTAGTAACACTACTGATTCCTTACTACTTGTTTGCTAATGTTTTGAGCCCTTTTTGACAGGTCATCACTTTATCTCACAAAATTCACATAAGGTCAATGCTATTATTATTTTCATTTACAAAGATTAAAAAGCTGTTGTCTAAATAATTTACATCCTTGCTTAAGAAAACATAGAGCCATGATCCTCACCTGGACCAGGGGATCAGAGGTCAGAGTCATTCAGGTCAATCATAATTATTATAGACATATATATATATGTACATATATATTCTAATTAGATACATATTAGACTTTGATCATAGAGTTGTTCAGTTTAACCATAATTCTTAAAGATATGTATATATCACCTAATATGTATAAGTATCATCTAATATACATACACACACAAACACATACATACACACACATACACACATATATAGAGAGAGACAGTGTTTCTCTGTGCAGCCCTGGCTATCTTGGAGCTCACTCTGTAGACCATGCTGGCCTTAAACTCAGATCTATCTGCCTCTGCCTCCTGAGTTGTTGGGATTGAAAGTGTGCTCCACTACTACTTAGCTTATAGACCAAAACATTAAAAGATTGGTGGTATTTCATGTGACCTTTGCCCCTTCTTTGTGGGAAATGAAGAAATAGAAAGTCTGGGAAGACACTGCCCTTTGCTGCTGGGTATTCTTTGCAATTTATCGATGGAATGCTGCCATTCTCTTCTTTGGGGAAGTTTTATTTTGTATGTCTGGGATTTAAAGACTTTTGTCTCTAATATGTGCTTAGGGACAGTCTGCTTGTCACATGCTGTTAGATGATAAGACGTTGGAGTGTGTAAGATCTCTACTTTTAAGTCAAATTTTATTAGAAACCAAATTGTGTAATTAATCAGAGCACCCGAAGGCCAAGAGAAGGCTGGCTTAGTGACTAGATAGAGCGTTTGCCACACAAGCCTCAACAGTTTGAGTTCATTTCCTCAGAACTCAAGCCAGCAGCGAAGCATCTATAAGCTCAGTGCAACCTAGCAGAGACAGGAGAATCATCAGATGCTCACATGCCATTTAGCTTGCTGTACAGAGCAGTGAACAGGAAACAGCCAGCGCCTCCCACAAAGTCTGAAGACCAAGACTGACGGTCAAAACCTCTGCATGGGCACAGTGGCACATACCCACTTCTAGCCCTCTCCCACATGCACCCATGTGTGCTAAAGAAGCAAGGTCAGCATCTTTTGAACAAAATTCTGTCAACTCAATTTTCAGGATAAATTTTCATCATAGTGGAAGTTGGCCACTTGTTCCTCATTTCTTCATCCTCTTTGATGTTTTGCCTTTTTGCCTAGTACAGAGTAGTTTATGGGCTCTTCATAACGCCTCCTACCCCGATGACTAGCTAATTCCATTTGCAGACTTAGATGCTTTCCTGAAGTCTGTGCTGAGAACCCAGAGGAGCAGACTTCTGTACCTCTTGTGCTACTGTCAAGGGCAGGTGCTATGTCTCGGGGCATTCATGAGGTGTTCCTCCCCAGCATCCTCACTACAACTGCGGGGGGTGTCAGCTGAGTACCATTTATAAAGTGCACCCCACCCCACCCCCACCCTGTGCTGTCTGAGCTACATCATTTAAGATGTAGCAGCTGTTCAATATTGTTTTGCTATAAAACTAAATGGGCTTAAAGCCTTCAGAGATAATGTATTCCTGTATCAGAATATTTATGAACAAGTAAAAATATTCTAGTTTGGCCTGAGTCCCTCTTCCCTAAGCTCTGCACATTAAAACCATGTTTTTTATTTCTTTACTTTTCCTAATATTCGCCCTGTAATGGTTGCCTCTGATTAATGTCCTTGTATTCTCTGAGCCCCAGAAAGTGGTTTAGTTTTCCTTGGACATTTTAACAATAGTGTGATTTACAGAGCAATTCATTGGAGCCAGGGGGCAATGTAATATAACAAAGCATTTTTCACAGGCACCCTTGAGGCTCTGCAGTTGCCACAAATGTAGAACCATGGATAGGAAAAGCTGAGGGACACACAATATAGGAACCAAGGTCAACTCACTGCCAAAACAAAAGGCACAGACCTCTGAAGGTCATTTTGCATCATTAGATGTCTACTAGAGACCAATTAATCCAGGAAATCCCAAGGCACTAGAAAAGCTGGCAAAGTTGTGGGGGGTGGGAGGAGAGACTCCCCTTCCTGTGTTTCTAAGATAATAGTGTGAATTTTTAGTTAGATCAACTATGCAAAGCAATTGTTTGGCACCACTGTGTTTCATATGAATTGGGCTGAATATAGTGTCCCAAATCACTGACTTTCCTATGATCTAGCCCTGAGTCTATGTGACTCACTCACTAGTGTGTGCTGGTGACATTGTGCAGGACAAGTGGCTTTTTTTTTTTCTTTTGAGCAGACAGGCTTTCCATCATTTTAGAGCCAGTTTTCAATTCCTGGAGAGATTTAAAAGGAAGTTCTGCTTGTTAGCAACCATTTCCTCTTTAGTGCCTGGCTGGCTGACTGCACATTACCAACCTAGGGTGCACAGGAACACAGCTTCCTGCAGCCTCATGAGTTATTGGGCAGTTCCATGCCAGAGAGACGTGTAGGCGGCTTCTGAACTAGCTTTCTTCTCCATGTGATACATGGAGTTTTGCTCTCAACTTGACTGATTATATATCTGACCAAGGTTTTGTTTATTTTTTATTTTTTCCCTTACCAACATCTCAGATTCCCAGACTGTAAAAAACAAGACCTGGATCTGGAGAGATGGCTCAGTGGTTAAGAGTACTGACTTGTTCTTCCAGAGGATCTGGGTTCAATTCCCAGCACCCACATGGCAGCTCACACTGTTTATACAGCTCACACAGGGACTGGACATTCACACAGACATACGTGCAGGCAAAACAACCATTCACAGAAAAAAAATCATTAAAAAAAGAGCAGGATTTTAGGGGTTTGTAAGTCAGCCAGTGAATAACTCTTGATTAAACAACCACTGTGTGTTTAGATGGTCTTTGCCATCCCTTCTCACGTTTCTAGTTGAAGAAGCCACACAAGTGCATGCAAACCACATTTTTATGAAAAAGATACAGTGCTGGATTATAAAGCATCATCCATCAGTGCCATTGTAGTTGCTGAGTCCTCTGGAGATTAATGCAAAACTGTAGGCTTACTGTTTTCTAAGTTTGGAAATAATAGAGAGGTCCACAAGTTGAGTCATCTTTCCTTCTGGGTACTTACCAGGTGTATGTGGGGCGGTGTGCCCATCAGAACTTTCATAGTGTGGTAGCCATCCTTCAAGATATCAAATGACTCTTGCTTCCTGCTGTCACACTTGTATATGGCTCTCAGATCATGCATGAACTGGGTGGTATGAGCAAACACACAGCAGAAACCATGGTATTTGTGTGTCTGAGATTATGTTATAAAGAGCACAGTAGCATCTATCTGGGACTCTCTGTTTCTTTTCCCAGTTGTCTCTGGAGTACTCAGCCAACCCAGCTACTATGCCAGTCTTACATAGATAGAGAGGCCCCCAAGGAAAAGAACTGAGACTTCCTACCACTGACTGGCCTTGTGGGAAGTTTGGCTGTGGATCCTCCCATTGGGCCAAACCCCTCAGATGATTGAACCCCTTGTCAAGAGCTTGTCTGCAACTTCACTTACAGACCTTGAGCCAGACCCACCTGACAAGACAGTTCCTGCATATCAGACCCTCCAAACCCACTTCACGTGATTCATGTTAGTGGTTTCAAGGCAGGGTCGCAGAGCCGCGGTTCCCTTCTGCACCAGCCCTACCTCTGTTCCAGACATCGGCTCCAGCTGTACTTTGTCGTCTTCAGGCTCTACAGAGCCAAAACATCTGGCTGTGGTGCTCTTTCATTTAGGATTAAAGTCCTTCCAGCTTTTTCAAATTCAGCATTGTCAGAACTCAGTGACCAAGTCAGCTGAGGTTGCTGGTCTGGGTTTTCAGAAACCTGAGATCTTCCTGAACTGGTGCTCTGAATAACGCCGTTATGTATGGAGGAGGCTGGGCTTTCAGCTTGCTCGTTCAACATGACCCGTGGCCTCCTGTGTTCGTGACAACCACCAGCTAGAAAAAGAAAATATGCAAAGCAAACACCCTCATCTTCCTCTTCTCTAGTGGCCACAGGAGCACAAAACGCCAATCTACAGGACTGTCTGTAGCATTTGAAGTTGGGATAATGGTCCGAAATGGAGTCATGAAGTTGCCCACAAATAATATGGGGGAAATCCAGCCGTTTAGCAAAGCTAAGAGCTGATGATGTTATTAGAGTGGTGAACGGAGTCAGTACTTGTCAGATGTTAGGAAGACAGCAAAAGAGTGTAGGGAGAACAATGGCTCCATATCACAGGACCCTGCCTCATGACATCTGCAGTGTTACTGCTCCCCAGGATCCTTTGCTCCAGAGAAAGGTAGAGCATCAACACTTAGTTCTCTACAGCAAGGGGGATTGCTGTTTTGGAACTCCTTAGAGTTCCACCGCTGGAGGGAACTCTTTTTCCAACTCTTGGTCTAGCCACTACTCTCACTTGTGTTTGGGTCTTGGTCCTAGTTTGTCTGAAATTATAACACTTGCCTCATACCTGGTGATCTGAATTATTTTTCCAAGACAAAGACTTGACTGCAAATAACCTTTGCTTAAAAACATTGCCTCCTGGATCTAGTCTAAACTCCTAAACACAGTAGGAAAATCAAAATAAGCTTTGTACGCAGAGGGCAAAGACAAGGATTGAAGTCTGCCACATAAGCCTATGCTTTCTCCTTCATAGGATGAGATAATGCTGGCCTCTTGCAGAGTCTGGCATGTAGTAGGCACACCACAAATAACTGTTGAATAGCTCATATGTTATATAGAAAGATATTATATCTTACATGTGGTAGAATTGCAGTGAGTTTAGGTATTATTATCTTTTATATTTACTATTGTTATTTTGAGATGCCTCATGCAATCTAGGCAACTTGAGAACACACTCATTCCAGCATATTACCTGGGCCAAATTTTCCTGGCTAATTCTCTATTCCTCAGGTTAAGCTACAACTGGTTTTTATTGTTGGTCAATGTTTTCTGACTGCACACTAAAGTCTGGTGTTTTGTTTTGTGTGTCCTGATTCAAAGTGACACACCCTACCTTCAAAGATCTAGCAAAGAGAATCTTGGCATCCCTAGCATGATCTGGCCTGTATCTGATATCTAAGGTGTTATTAATGTCTACTGGATGCTAACCAATCAAAGAATCAGCTACCATCTACTCCAGCGACATGCATAAACCTTGTGACTGATTTCAGTGTGATCGACTATTATTTTAAGCTGTGTTACTTTTGTTTATGTTGCATTTATTTAACTCTGTGAAGCTGTGTTACTTTGCCTGTCTGAAACACCTGATGGCCTAATAAAGACCTGGACAATCAATAGCGAAGCAGGAGAGGGAAACGGGTGGGCTGCCAGGCAGGGAGGATAAATAGAAGGAGAAATCTGGGAGAAAGAAGAGAGACCTAGAAACCAGAAGAGGACATCAAGGGCCAGCCATCCAGCTACACCACAAGCAAGCCATGGAATAAGAAACAAAGAAAAGCATGCAGGAATAGCAAAGCTAGAGGCAAAAGATAGATGGAATAATTTAAGTTAAGGCAATTTGGCAAGAAACAAGCCAAGGCCAGGAATTCATAAGTAGTAATAAGCTTCCATGTGTGATTTATTTGGCACTGGGTGGCTGGCCCCCAAGAGCAAAGGGCCTCAAAACAGTAAAAGAGAAAAACCACCACTTCAGTCCCACAGCAGCCATTTTATTTACCTTACTTTTTAAATTTTTAAATGATTTTTATTCTTTTCTTATGTGTGTTGGTGTTTTTGCTTGCTTGTATGTCTGTATGAGGGCATCAGATGCCTTGGAACTGGAGTTACAGACACTTGTAATTCACCATATGAGTTTTGGGAATTGAACCAGAGACCTCTGGAAGAGCAGTCAGTGTTCTTAACAACTAAGCTGTTTCTCCAGGGTCCCCCCCCCAATTATTTTATTTTTATACCCTGGAGATTTAGTTAATCTATTCTTTCTGCTTAATATTTCCTTCTCATCCCTCCCCCATAGAAACTCTGCTCATCCTTCAAAAGCTCAGTTTTTGAATAAAGGAATAATAATAGATATTATCCAATGCAGTGGGTATGATGCTCAATATGACTCTTTAGGGAAGTACAAATCAAAGGCACAGAAATATAGCACCTCACTCCCATTAGGGTGATTGCTATCAAAAGAGACAAAACTACAAATAACAAAAGTCAGGCAAAAGTAACAAAAACCTGGAATAAATGGCAAGGATATAGAGTTCTTATTTGCATTGATGGGAATGTAAAAAAGTGTAGGTGGTTGCTATGAAAAATACCATGGTTAGGAGAGAGAGAATATTTGTGATCTGTGGTTCTATTTCTGGATATGGACATCCAAAATAACTGAAGTTGTTGTCTTGAAGATGTATCTGTATGCCTATGTTCTCAGCAGCAATGGTTTAAAAAAAAAAAAAAAGATGACATAACTCACATATTTGCTAAGGTGAATGAATAAGCAAGCTATGGCAAACACAAATACTACAGTTCCTCGGCCTGAAAAAGAGAGAACATTCTGACATATGCTATCACATGGATGAATTTTGAGGATGTTCTGCTAAGCGAAATAAGCCCATCGCAAAAAGACAAATAGTCTAGGAGTCCATTTGCTTATAGTACCTAGAGCAGTAAAGTCTACAGAGACACAAAGTGAAAGGGTGGTTGCTAAGGACGATCAGGAGTGAGTCAGAGAGTTATTGTTTAATGGGTACATAGTTTTAATTCTGCAAGATGTCTGAGTTCTGTAGAAGGATGGTGGAGATGGTTGTTCAGCACTATGAACTTAATGCCGCTGAACTGTGTAATTAAATGGGTAAGCGGGCGTATTTTATATTGCATGTATTTTACTGCAATAATGAATATACACCTCCCCAAAGTCACTCAACATTTATAATCTACCACTCCATGAAACCAAGACTCTGATCCTGTAATATATGGTAAATAATAAAATATCCCACAATAATTTTGTCCAAGGAAAATCAAATTTTCCATAAGTCTATTTAACTAATTTTGCCCACATCTGTATCCCAGCATCAGAATGCTGGGTGTGAGGCCAGCTTGGACTATGAGGGAACGGGGGGGGGGGAGAGAAAGCTTAGGACACATGGCAAGAAGGGCCTGAAAACCAAAGCACACAAGCAAACTAAATCACCATCAGCAGAAGCCTGCCATGTCTTCATCTCCCTGTGCTTTTGCCCAGGAATGTGGGTCTCAAAATTTGGTGTTGGCAAATTATCATCCGAGAAACTTAAAAGTATATCTTCCTGAGCTTTGCTCTCTGAGATTCTGACTAGACAGTCTGAGGAGGAAGCCTAAAGAATCTTTATTTTTAACAAGTTTATGAAATCCATGCAGAGTCAGGAGGATTTTTTTTTCTGGAATGTGCCTATGCAGTGTGGTTCCCAACCTTCCTGACACTGTGACCCTTTAATACAGTTCCTCATGTTGTGGTGACTCTCAACCATACAATTATTATTTTTTTTGAAAGAGTTGTTTCTTTGTTTAAGATTTATTTATTATGTATACAGTATACAGAAGAGGGCACCAGATGTCATCATAGATGGTTGTGAGCCACCATGTGGTTGCTGGGGATTGAACTCAGAAGAACGTCAGTGCTCTTAACCTCTGAGCCATCTCTCCACCCCCAACCATACAATTACTTTGATGCCACTTTTTAACTGTGATGTTCGCTACTATGTTATGAATCATAAAATTAGATATAGAGGACATCTGGTTGAGAACCCCTGTGGGCATAGGTCATGAAATAGATCTGCTTGGTCCTTACCACTATCCCCCGCCTCTCCTCCTGCATCTGGCTTTGCACAGGGAAAGGATTGTACTGAAGGTATCTGTATCCTACACAACACCAAGTCTGCACATGACGCACTTCACATATGCGCTTACTCAGTGACTTGTTTGTCCAATAGAACACTTCAGAATGAGGGGCATGGCTAGGTGTCCCCATTCCTTGTTTGGGTGGGCTTCAAGGTTGTTGGAGACCCTCAGAACCTGCTGGGTGAGGGGGGGGTGGTGGAGACTGGGAATTTATCTATTCCTGATAAATATAGAGAGAAACAGAGAGAGAGAGAGAGAAAGAGAGAGAGAGAGAGAGAGAGAGAGAGGAAGAAGGAGGAGGAGGAGGAAGAGGGAGGGAGGGACATGAGGAGGAGGAGGAGGAAGAAGAAGAAGAAGAAAACAATCATTAAGACCAGAAAGGTTCCAACTTTTCTGAGTGCTTTAAAACATCTATGTAGAAGCCCTGCCAAAGAGGCAGCGTGGCCAGCCTGGGGATCTGCCAGCCTCTCAATCGTGTACCAGGCCTTTCTGTAAGGAAACAAGAGCAAGGAATAATCCTAGTTGGCTGTGCAGAGTCCAGAAGCCTGGCTTGCAGTTACCTCTACTTCCCATATGCTGTGCTTGCTGGCACTGCACTGCTGTCAGTGAGAGGAAGTGTGTGCGCCTTGGGCTCTGGTACCCTGGACTCCAACATCATTCTTTCCAGGGGTCTCCACCACAGTGTGGCCACTAGCAGAATCAATTAGGCTCCTTCTCAAAAGGCAGCCTGCTGCTCTAAGCCAAAAGGAAAAGCAAGTCCCCTATTGGGGCAGCTCGGGACTCACAAAGATATTTTTGCTTCACCTTAATACCAGCCTTGGAGCTCTAAGGACTATCATAGAGATGATCTGCTGAAATGAAAAAAAAAAAAAAAAAAAAAAAAGTTATCAGTGAGGGTGACCCAGTAGCCAAAGGATGCAAAGAATCTTCTTATTAATAGTCCGTCAGCACCCGACTGTAATGTTTGCACTTTATTTGGGCCTTCTTGTATAAAGATTTTATAGGAAGCCAGAGGTCAGGTCCCAAGCTGAGGCCAGTCAGCTTCCTTCTCTAGGAACCAGTAAAAGTTATACCCAAAATGCAATAGTCTTCATTAAAACCACCAGGAACTGGATGTGCTGATGTTCCCTGGGAGGAGGGAGGTTGCAGCAGAATCATGAACGCAAGGCCAGCCTGAGCTACATAGTGAGAATCTGTCACAAACCAATGGGCCACTCTCAGGGAGCCTCCTAGTGCACAGCTGGTTCCCCAAGCCGTTCACCAAGAGCCCAGATAGAGGAATGGACTAGTCCCCATAGGAGAAACCAGAACTGATGGGCTGCAGCTGAGCAGCTCTGGTGCTCCTGAAAATGTGCACACATGTCAACATTTACCCTTAGCACTATAGTAGGTACCCAGACAGATGTCCCAAGTTATAGAAGAAGAAACTAAGGCATAGGAAAATGGTGAAACTAGAACTTAATCTCTGTTTTTTGGTTCCCATTCCAGAATGCCTTCTGGGAAACTCATTGTCTTCTGGTTTGTTTGACTCCAATCAACTTCTTTGTATTACTTTTTGTGACCTAGTATACTTAATATACATCTCTCTTTCCCTCCTTACAATCATGGTGCAGGTGGAGTCTCTAACAGCTACAGAATAACAGTGTCACCGGGGAGGACATGGAGGAAGGGTCAACCCTAAAGTTATGTCACATAAGAAGTAACTGAGTCATTCTAACCCCTGAAAGTAACTGAGTCATTCTAACCCCTGAAAGAGAAAAAGCAATGTGGAAAACCCATCAACCTGAGGCTGCCTTTGGTGCCTATGAAACTCTGTACATGGCAAGTGTTAACCCTTCCTTTTTGGCAAGCTTCTTCAATCCCAGTGCAAAAATTTGCATAAGAATTAAATGAATAAGAACGTGGATGTATAGAAGAAGATACGATTCCAAGGGATGCTTTCATAATACTCGTTGTTAGGGAAATATCGATACCAACAGTGGGGTCTAAAGAAACAGCCTAGACACATTTTACCTGGTGGTTCTACATCTGGGAAGCATCTGTGGGTGAATAGATGATGAAGCTCCCCACCATGTTGGATGAGACTCCTGGAAACAAGGCTAGACCACAGACTGCTGAAGCAATAGAGCTGGCCAGGACCATCCGCTCCCAACCAGCTTGAGAACTGCAGTAGGAAAATACTGTGCAGTACATCTCAACAGAAGCCTTTCTGTTTCTGATGTCTTTCTGGGGCTCCACTCTGGTTAGCAGGCAAGCATGGACCACAGCCCTCTGTGGTGAGGTTTGCTCCTGTATAATGAAGTTGGGCAGAACAATTCTTGACACCTAGGGAAACAGGTCTTGGAAACTGTAGGCTTGTTTGCCAGCACTTGCCTCAAATGTAGCCATTGTTCTGAGGATGGAGTTGAGGCCCTGTTAGAGCTAGGATGATGGACCACACTGTTTGTTTAACGGAGCCAAGCTGGTACCACCATGCCTCATCCCTTTGGAAGCCTGGGAAGAGTGGAGAGGCCTTTCTTCAACAAGGTCTTAGCCTCTATTTAAAATATTAGACCTTGGATGGAGAAGCAAAGTGGAACTGCAAATAAATTTAATTTAAAATTTCAAGAGCAACTGTGACATGTTGCTCCAAGGTCAGGAAAAGCTCCCAATAAATCTGTTGTACATGATTCAAAGCCACAGGGATTAAATTTCCCGTTAAATATACATCAGTTTGGAAATTAAAGGGAAAAGTGCCCGGGACAAGACATGTTTGGGTTTCTGTCAAACACAGAACCTTTGGAAAGCAGTTTAGAAGACAGGATATGGCTTCTTGGTACTTCCTTTCTGGTCTGTACCATTGTTTACAAATGTCCCATGTTCTGGCCCATTCTGCATTCTGAAGTCAGGCGCACATTTCTCTCTTTTTGTTAGGAATTTCAACTCATGAGCTAAGATTTCAGGAGTCTGGAAGTCTCCAGACATATTAGCCCAGTTTCTCTCAAAGCTTTGGTCTCTCATCTGACACTGGAGAATTGGCCCCAGGAAAAGACATTACAAATCACTAAATATAGCCCTTTATTACCAATGACAGCAAGGCCCCAAATGTTGGCCAGTTTCTTAAAGACTCCTGAGACAGAAACCATTGGTCCCATCACCAAAATTCTAACCAGTTCCCCGAAGCTCATTTACTCAGTATACCTCTCTCCTTCACAATATCACCTTCCTTAGTATCCTCTACAAATCATGATGAACCCCCAGCAGCGGAAATCCTGTCTCTTGGTTTCCTGGGCCCACACCATCTCTATTTTTTCTAGCCCTCACCTCCTACACTCTTCTCACACCCTGCCACACCCAACCTCCTTTATTCTCACTGATGCTTTTGCATGCCTCCCAGGATCAATTCTTTCTTTTCTTCACTTTTTGGGGTGCTAGGGATTGAATCCAGAACCTTAACCTCACAAAGCGCATACTCAGCTGCTGAGCTATATCGCTATTCTTCAGTTTCCCCAGGCAGCCCCTTAGTGGTTCTTCAGGTAAGGGTCTGTCAATAGTAAATAGATCTTTAACTTTGGAAAATACCTATATTTTACCCTCAGAGGTAAATGGTAGTTTCTCTGAATTTGAGGTTGATAGTTATTGTCCCTCAGTGCTTTGAAGACACGTCATCTCTGCTGCCCTCATTTTGGGGTTACTGAAAGGATCCTGGCTATAAGCCAAATTATCCTGCCTTTGCAGGCATCCTGCCTTACTTCTCTGATTGCTTTAAAGAGTTTTGGCTTTGGCTTTGGCTTTGATGTTTTGCATTTTACCGTATGTAACAGGTCTAGTTATGAGTTTTTAAAACTGATCTTGAAAAGGACCCATTGTGATTCTTTTAATAGCCGTTTTATTCTTTAAATTTTATTTATTATGTATACAGCATTCCGTCAGCATGCATTCCAGCAGGACAGAAGAGGATACCAGAATTCATTACAGATGGTTGTGAGTCACCATGTGGTTATTGGGAATTGAACTTAGGACCTCTGGAAGAACAGCCAGTGCTTCTAACCTCTGAGCCATCTCTCCAGCCCCAGTTTTATTCTTGTTAATATGGGGTCATTCTCACTAATGATGATAGTCACGTGCATTACATATCTCTGTGTGCTGCGCTTCACCTTTACAGGGTTATTTACTTCTCATAAGAATTCTAAGCCTGTTTCGCTACTAGGGGAACTGGATCACAAAGGAGCTATTGTTTGATCAAGGTTATACAATGATCGGATAGGCCAGTTTTAGAATCCAGACATTATATCGGCTCTTCATTTTGTCTTGTTGTGGTTTTGGTTTTTCAAGACAGTGTTTCTCTGTGTAACTGTTTTGGAATTTGCTTTGTAGACCAAGTTGGCCTCAAACTCACAGAGACCTGCCTGCCCTTCCCTCCCAGGATTAAAGGCATACACCACCACTACTGGCCAGATACTAGATTTTTAATAGTGTTTCTTCTTTTTTCTACTTTTCTCTTTCTGGTACTACTATAAAGCATACATGTTAGTCTTTTTCGTTGTCTTTTATTTTTATAACTTGTTTTCAATCTCTTTGTTCCTAAATGGAGTATTCGAGCTACTTCCTGGGCTCTCTCCCACTTCACTAATTTTCTCACAATCTGCTGCTTAACCCAGCACACTTTTAATATCAGGAAGAGGTCATTTTATTTCTAGAAGTTATTTTTGGTTCATTTTAGATATTTCTGTTCTTTTAGAAGGTAGAATGTCTCTCCTTGATTTTTTAAAATCATTTACAAACACGAACTTCATTGCTCCAGTAGTTCCGCTCTAGGAGGTTGTGGCGAGCTTCGTCATGCTGTCTGTTTTGACTGCGGACTATTGTAGACGGTGGCTTAGAGTGCTTTGCACTTACGGTCTTTATAGTTTTTCCTTTCTGTAAGCTTTTTTCCTTTCCCGTGGGAATCCTCTGTGGCCTCCACTGCTGACATTTAAATGAACAGTGGTTTCCTGGTTTTTTCCCCTCCAGTATCCTCAGGGTAGACTGAAGAAGGACCACTTTCTGCTGCTTTCCTGAATTGGGGTTCTTTTCTGAAGAAGGAACAGGCATCTAGACTCTACATCTGTGTCGGGCCCATGGTAGGGTTTGATTTATAAGTGAACCTGGTTTTGCACCTTTAGAGATGGGCAGATCATCCTCTCATGTTTCCTGGGTTGCTGTCTGAGCTGTGTAGAGTAGATTTAGTTCTAACTTGTCATTTTACCCGGGCCACGAGCTCATCCTGTGTGCTCACATGGTCATTAGTGGATCTACTTGTCTCTCTGGGGCCACATCAGCATGAATACCATGGCCTGCTTCTCTGTCTGGTTCACTCTCTAGCCCCACCTTCCTTCCCTTTTAAGACTGAAAAAGAATGATCAATGTGTGTATGTGTGTACATGTGCATGTTCGTATTTTAGCCATCAACTAGATAAATCTTATGAGTGTTTTAGAAAATACTATATGCAGCATCTCTTTGCATCCCTGAGTTCAATTCTTTGGAGTGTATACCCAGAAGTAGATTTGCTAGATCATACAGTAATTCATTTTAGTTCTTTTGAAGAGCTTTCATCCTGTTTTCCATAGTAACACTACTATTTTTCCATGCCCGCTGACACTGCATACATTTCAGTCTCTCTCTCTCCTTGCCAAAAGTTGTCTTGCCTATGGGCATTTGTTTTCCTTTTTTCTGTTTGGCTCATCATTGTCATAATGAAAATGAAGTAGTATCTAGTGTGGTTTGGGTTTGCATTTCTCTAATGACTGGTTTCTTGTTACATTCTTTTTGGCTGGTTGCAGATCTTTGGAGAGATGTTTATTCAGTTCTTCTGCCCATTTTTTTAAAGATTAGGTTATTTTGTGTGAGTGTGTGTGTTCCTCGTTGTAATTGTTGTTGCCCCTGATCCTGAAATGTTTTCTATGTTTTAACAGTTTTCTAGGCCCTTCCAACATCAATGATTAATCAAGAAAATGCCATATAGACTTGCCTACAGGCCAATCTTATGACATTTCCTCTTCTCAGAAGACTCTAGCTTGTATCATACACTTTAAACACTATTTTCATATGTGATTACAGAAAACCCTGTTTTGTTTTCTAACTTTTCAATCAGCAAGTGAAGAACAGGAACTGTGGCTCATCCATCTCAGCACCCTGCACAAGATTTGAAACATAGGAAGTACACAATAAATGTTAATGGAATGGAATGGAATTGCCCAAGGTTGCTTAACCGCAGTCTAGATTAAAACTCAGGCCCTTTGATTAGCACTTAGTATCCTCTATATCATTATACCAATGTACATGGATGACTGTTATTGCCCATCTGTGAGCTATTTCAATAAGACAGTGATGTGTGTAGGAAGGAACACTATTTCCTACTGTTAGAAGGAAGAGTTTCGGTGTTATCTACTCAGCCATTATGAGGAGCTGATGGGACAATGCTTGTCTATAACCTTGGTGAAATGAGAGGCACAGAGGAGGATGTTGGCATGTTAGCCACTATTTTTCATCATTGGCAAGAAGATTATAGATTAAAGCATGTGTTTCTGCTGTCATTTCAATACCATCCATAGAAGACTTACTAATTCTTTTGTCCCTGGCATTGCAGGCTGGTTAGTTATGGATGCAGACACCTCTTTAGGTGAAGGAGATAGCATTTTCCTGGGATAATATACTCTTTGTCCACACATTATACTAGTGAGACCCTCTCATCCTGTGATGATGAATCTCTAGCTAGTCATTTTCCCAAGCATGAGTACCAGAGATGAACTACATCTAAATGCCAGATACAAAGCCTTATATGATGGGAGTTTTCCAAAAGACACCATGAGATAAGACATGGCTCCATTGAAAACCTCAGTAAAGGGCTGTAGAGATGGCTCAGGAGTTGAGAGCACTGGCTGCTCTTCCAGAGGTCCTGAATTCGATTCCCAACACCCACATGACAGCTTCCAACCATTTGTAACTTCAGTTCTGGTGTGGGATGTCTTTCTGTATGCTGTAAATACTATTGGTTAATAAAAAGGCTGTTTTGGCCTATGGCAAGGCAATTTGGAAGTAGGTAGAAATTCCAAGCAGAGATGTAAGATGAAGGGCAGAGTCAGAAGAGACACTGCTGAGCTGCTGCTGATAAAACAAGATATAAAAGTACAAGTGAGCTACAAGCCATGTGGCAAGACAGATTAATAGAAATGGGTTGAGTTAAGATGCAAGAGCTAGGTAACAATAAGCCTGAGACATAGGCTGGACAATTTGCAATAATATAAGCCTTTGTGTGATTATTGGGACTAAGCAGCCATGGGCAGTCTAGACCTCAGGGCTAGGTCAAGCCAGAAACTTCCGGCTATATAGTTCTGGCTACATAGTTCTGACTTCTGAGAGTACCAGGCAGGCATATACACAGTATTTAGACATATATGCAGGTAAAACATCTATATACAAAACTTGAAATAAGAAAATACTTTTAAAAAAATCCTTAGAAAGTTCTATGCTGGAGACTGTTGTAGAATATTAGGTTTTTTTTTTTTTTTTTTAAGAAAAAAATTGAATTCATTTTTACATACCGACCGCAGATTCCCCTCTTATCTTTCCTCCTGCTCCTTCCCCTCCCTCCCCCCGAATTTCTTCCCCCACACCTCCCCTCCTCTTAAAGGGTATGACCTCCCATGGGGAGTCAGCAAAGCCTGGTACATTCAATTGAGCAAGATGAAGCCCATCTCCCTGCATCAAGGCTGTGCAAGGCTTCCCACCACAGGTAATGGGCTCCAAAAAGTCAGCTCATGCTCCAGGGATAAATCCCAATCTCGCTGCCAGGGGCCCCTTAAACAGACCACGCTACACAACTGTCTCCCATATGCAGAGGACCTAGGCCAATCCCATGCAGGCTCCACAGCCATCAGTCTAAAGTTTATGAGTTCCTGTGAACTTGGTTCAGTTGTCTCTGTAGATTTCCACGTCATGATCTTGTGCCCCCCCCCGGGCCCCCAATTCATATAATCCCTCTTTCCTCTCTTCAACTGGATTCCTGAAGCTTGGCCTGGTGCTTGGGTGTGGATATGTGCATGTACTTCCACCAGTTACTGGATGAAGGCTCTATGGTGAGTTGGGGTATTTGCCAATCTGGTTACCAGGGTAGGCCAGCTCAGGCACCCCCTCCACTATTGCCAGTAGTCTAAGCTGGGGTCAGCCTAGTGGATTTCTGGGAACTTCTAGCACCAGGTTTCTCCCTAGCTCCATGTCTCCTCCCTCTATCAAGATATCTCTTTCATTGCTCTCCCCCTCTGCCCCTCTTCCAGCTTAACCATCTTGGTTCTGTATGTTCTCATCCTCCTTCTCCTCCCCTCTATTGCCCCCCACCTTTCCCTCAGTTTACTCAGGCAATCCCAGTGTGATCCATGCATCCCTCTTAGGATCCTCCTTGTTACCTAGCTTCTCTGGAACTGTGGTTTGTAATCTGGTATCCTTTGCTTTGTATCTAGTATTGTTGTGGTATATTTATACAATGTGAAGATGTGTTGCTGTGATTAGTATAATAGAAAGCTGACTAGCCAAGAGCTAGGCGGGAGGTATAGGTGGGACTTCAGCACAGAGAGAACTCTGGGAAAAAGGCGGAGTTGCATGCCAGAGGCAGAAGAAACAGGATGGGCAGTACAGAGAAATGAGGTAATGAGCCACTCAGCAGAACATAGATTTAAAAGTATGGGTTAATTTAAGTTGTAAGAACTGGTTAAAAGCAAGCACAAGCTAAGGCCAAGCTTTCACAATTAATAATACGTCTCTGTATCATTATTTGCAGGCTGGTGGTCCAGACAAGAAAATACTACTACAGAAGACATTCTAAGGACAGAAAGAGATCTTAGGGAAAAAAAAAACTAACATAGCAGAGAAGACATGTAAATAGTGAAGTGGGACATTCTCTATAAAGGGTAAATCACCCATTAAAAAAAAAAAAACAAAAGGCAAAATAATTGTCAAGAATAAGAAAAGAAAGAAACTTGGGAAATAAATACTATGGGTTCAATATCTAAACAATATGAAGTCCAAAAGGAGGGAAATCCTTCATGAGCTCCAATTTGAGCACCCAGCACAGCAGATTACCATGGGTCTGAAGATGCCTAGGGTCAGGGAGGGATCATCAAGGAGAAAAAGGGGGTTGGGAAGACACACACACACACACACACACACACACACACACACACACACACACACACAGAGCTCTCAAGTGTCCAAATGGCTTTGGATTTTGTATTAAACCACAATGAAACAATGACTTCAAAATTCCAAGGGAAATTATGTCCAGCCTGAAACTGTGTATCTAACCATAGTCTCCCAGGACAGAATAATGGGTTTCAAAATCTTGTGAATTCTACTCTTGAGTACACTTTCCTCAGAAATACCTGGGTAACCAACTTCATAAGATCAAGGAAGAAAATAATAAATGTATAGACATCCCCCACAGAGGAACACTAGGAAGGAAGGGCCCCAACATAGGAAGGGTAGAGTTGCTCAGGGTGGTAGTCTGTGGAGGTCATCTGGTAGTGATGGCCATTACCTTATGAGAATTCAACCCACTGTGAAGAGAATAATTGGAGCCTGATTAAAACTAAGCAAACAGAAGCCAGTTGGGGCCAGAGCTATATCTCCATGGTAGAACACAGAGCTATACCTCTCTGGTAGAACACACACCTAAGACACTCAAGGCCCTGGGTTGACTAGTCCCCTGAATAAGGATAATAAGCAAAAGAAGACAATTATGCATTTTTTCCTTTTCTGTCTTCCTACATGTGTGAATGTATGCATGTGTATGTATGTGTTCTAGGGGAGGTGCATGCTTGTGGGAAATACATGTGTGTGCATATTGTGCAGATTCATGTGGTGAACAGAAGAGAGATAAGCTCAGCTGTCATTCTCAGAAAAGACAAGGTGTCTCATTGGCCTGAAGCTTACCATTAGGCTAGACTGGCTGGCAAGTGAGCCTCAGAGATCTGTCTCTACCTCACTAGTACTGGCATACCACCATGCCCCAAAACTTCATGTGGGTTCTGGGGAGCATACTTAGGTCTTTGTGCCTATAAAATAGCAAACATGTTACCAACTGAGTCTTCTCCCTAGTCTTTCTTTTCTTTCTTTTTGACATATTTTCATGTAGCCCAAGTTGACCTCAAACTTAATATATATCTAAAGATAGTCTTGAGTTTCTACCTTCTGCTTCCTCTTCCCAAGTTCAGGGATCGCATACACACATTCACCCTTGTGCCTAACATAATAAGGATATTAAGATAACCAAACTGTATCCATGTCTGGAAGATGTGAGATGTGAATCTGAGGAGCGTGAGTCACAGGGCTCAGTGATGAAAACCTGAGAGTGAGTTTGACTTTGTGTCCTATGAAACTGGTTGGAAATTAAAGTCCCCTAATCAAGAAGAAGCAAGATGGACAGATAGCTGAGAAATATGACAGATGCTACATGAATTAGTTCCCAGACTTGGGAACTTCTATTGCTTCTGGAGTGGAAAATAAGAGCTGAGGTTTAGCTGTTCAGTTGTGCCTGGCTCTAAATCTGACATGTAGGGACTGTGGAGCCAGTCAGTGGAAGGGTGTGTACCTAGCCTGCTTGCTGCCTTTGGTTCCTCCTCATGGCTGCAATAAATAAAAAGATATGCTTGTGGAATAAGCTTCTTCAGGCCTCTCTGCTTTACCTGAGAATCACCTAGGGACTCAGAAATGGTAGTAGCCAGGCCGCATTTCCTAAAGGGCCTTACTCAATTGATCTGCAATGAAATCTAAGTTTGGGAAATTTTAAAAGACTTTCCTCACATAAGTGTGAGCCATGTTTGAGAAAATCTTTGAGAGAAGAAATTTAAAATATAACTTTAAAAGAGATTAGTAGGGGCTGGAGAGATGACTCAGTAGTTAAGAGCACTGACTGTTCTTCCAGGGGACCGGGGTTCAATTTCCAGCACCTACATGGTGGTTCACAACTGTCTGTAGTTCCAGTTCCCAGTTCCAGGCAAACACCAAGGCAAAAAAATAAATAAACAAATAAAGGTTTTTTTTTTTTAAATAAATAAATAAATAAAAATAAAAGAGGTTAGTAAATCAGGTATAGTGGCTCACACCTTTAACCCCAGCACTCAGGAGGCAAAGGCAGGCTGATCTCTGACAGTTTGAGGCCACCATGGTTCAGGACATCCAAGACTACATAGAGAGGCTCTGTCTCAAGCCCCCACCCAAAATAAAAAGAGATCCATATATAAATAAGGAACATAGAATAGGTCTAGGCACCTTATGAGATATCAATAGCGTAGTAGAGGTTGAAAAGAATGGCCTAACATGCTGAGAATAGGGCTTCCTCAAAATCTCCAGAATTTGGTGCTGGAGAGATGGCTCAGTGGTTAAGAGCACTGACTGTTCTTCCAGAGGTCCTGAGTTCAATTCCCACCAACCACATGGTGGCTCACAACCATCTATGATGACATCTGGTACCTTCTTCTCTATACTGTATACAAAATAATAATAAAAAAAACTCCAGAATTTTATGCACACACACACACACACACACACACACAACCAAACAAACAAACAACAGCAAAAACCCCTATACATCAAAGGAGCCATGTGATACAGACCTATAATCCCACCCCTTAGGGAGATCAGGAAGTATAAAGTGATTCCTTGGCTATATAGCAAGTTTCAGGCTAGCCTGAGCTTCATGAGATCCCTTCCCTACAAAGAAACAAATGAAAAAAGTAAAAAAATCAAAAATTTCATGATCAACCTGAAGTTCCCTGGTTAGAGAAACACTATTCAAAAGTGTAGATGGCATGTTCCCACCCTTCCTAAGGGCCAAAGGGCAGGTGTCATGAGGGTAGTGAGAATCCAAGACAGGAGAGAAGAGAATTTGGAGGTCTGTTTGACTGAAATAAAGACTTAAACTATTTCCAGGTGACTCCCAGACAAACAGCCCCTCCCTCTCTTTCTTCAGAAACTCATTCCAAAGTCTGCATCTACACATTCATTAATGCCCCTGGCTAGTTGCTAGTGGCATTAAGAAGGGAGGCCTGTCTCCTAATTTCCTTCAGTTATCTATCTATCTATCTATCTATCTATCTATCTATCTATCTATCTATCTATCTATCATCTATCTATCTATCATCTATCTATCTATCATCTATCTATCATCTATCTATCTATCTATCTATCTATCTATCTATCTATCTGTCATCTATCTATTTGTGTGGCAAGGTTTCTCTGTGTAGCCCTGACTGTCCTGGAACTCACTTTATAGACCAGGCTGGCCTTGAACTCAGAAGTCCACCTGCCTCTGTCTTCCAAGTGCTGAGATTAAAGGCATGGTCCATCACCCTGCCCTGTCTCCTGTTTTGTTTTCCAGCCTCTAAGCTAAAGAGAGCTGTAAGCCACATCCCCAAGGAAGCCTGCCTTTCCAAGTCACCTTAAAGGACCTTTATTCCCCATCCTCTTTGCTGTCTGCCCCCGGCTATATCCTCTTGCTGCGCCCCATGAAAGCTGCTTTCTTCTGCTGTTGGCCTCCCCTGGATACAGGACCCTCCCATTATTCATCATATGGTATATTGTTACCCCATTTTGATTTGCTGCCGTTTGAACCAGACACTGTCTGTCTTGTAGCGTTTAATCCTCTGGAAGATTGAAGGATGCAATTTTCATGAATGATGGCTCTTTATAAGAGGCAGAGTCACACTGTACGTCATGCCCATTCTGAGCTTATTCCCCTGTCTCCACTCCCATCCTGACTAAGAGATTAATGAATCAAGAAGTATGTTCTGGTGGCTTTAAACTGACTGAGAAACGCTCACGCATTCCTGTGATCTGTGGGAGTATGCAGGCTCAGTGGCTTGTCACCGCTTTCTCCTCTGTGACACCCCCAGTCTCTCCTGTACCATAAATCTCAGAAGCCTGAATCCTCTGACCATGAATGTAGCCCCATTCCTTGTGGCGTTTAAAGTCTTAAAAGGGAGAGACACTCTTCTGGAGGGGGGGCTTTGAAAATAAAATTCAAAGCAAATCATTTGTTTACTGAGGTAATTTTATCCCATCCATGTTATTTATACTCTGATGCAATGAGTATGGGGCTGATCCAAAAAAGGATAACTTTTTGAAGAATTTAATTATTTTAAGAAGTTCAACACAAAAATAAATATCTCAAAGAAACCTGCTTAGGGTGTGTGTGTGTGTGTGTGTGTGTGTGTGTGTGTGTGTGTGTGTATGCATCTCTGCATGCACCTGTCATGGACAGCCCTGGGTGTAGATGCTTGCTTTCCATCTTTTTTGTGACAGTGTGGCCTCCCCACCACATATCTCCTTTTGTTTACATCTCCATATGCCCAGCTTCCAAGAGTCTCCCTCTCCTCTTCCTGTCTTCTCCCATTTCACTGTGGGGGTGCTGGGATTATGAACATGTTCTTCTGTGCCAGGCTTTGTGCAGATTCTGAGCTCCTACTCACTGAGCCATGCCCCCAACATCCATCACATTTTTATTGGCATATTATTTTAAAGGGGAAATATTGAAAGATGGCTTCTTGGTATGTGGCCAGCCTCATGGGTACAAAGACATGACTGGGAACATGAAATAACTGTCTGGTTTTAGGAGGGAGAGGTTGAGCTCTTCCTGAAAGAAGGGACCTTCATTGGAAGGTACTAAACTAACAGACCCAGGGGGAGGGCTTTTCCAAAAGAGTGTGGGTTACATATGCATGAAGGTATGAAAACAGCACGTAAGGGCGGCAGGTAAGTCTGTTCAAGGGAAGAAGGGTGGAGATGAAGTGGGAAAATGAGTGGGTGGATGGAACAAGAGACTCATATATATATTCTGCTTGAAGGTGTTTGGACTTCCTGGGTGGAGCCTCAGGGGTGGTTTTCTGCAGAAGGGTGTGTTGGGTTGTGTGAAATGACTTGTTCAGGCCTTAAGGCTCTCTAGAGCACTGATTCTAGAAAGGATAAGACTGTGTGCACTGTTAGCCTAACAGAACCCTTATCCAAAGAAACCAACCATGTAGGGTCTAGGCAGATAGCAGAAAGATGCTAAGGAAGAATAGAATCATGGACATGGCTATATGCCACCTACTTCTTTGATCGAAGTGTACGCAGCTTGAGAATGGTTCTTACAGCTAGCTGTGCCTGTGATCCTTAAGCACACTAACCACGGTGCCTAGGGCACTGCTCATTGGTGTTTGGGGCCCACGAAGGAGGTGACAGGGATGAGACAAAGCTTATCACAAAAGCACTAAGCAGGGGTGACTCTGAGCTAAGAGGCAGCTGGGAGGGATTCTGGAGCCTGGTGCCTGTCTCCATGGGTTGGACAAATATATCCTGGGAGTGTCTGCTCCTTTGATTGGTTCAGTGCATCCTGCTTGGTCCTCACTCAAGCAGGTAGCTCTGTGCCCTTGTTATAGTTGTGAATCCGAGTCCAGAAGCACCCACTGAGGGTTCCAGAAGTATCCAGGAAGAAAAAAACTGGACCAGAGACATGTGGATATTGATAGAAATAGCAATAGTTTATTAAAGAAGAGAAAGGCACTCCCAAGAATGCAAGTGAATTCAAAACCTGGATAGGTCTCCTGGCTTCAAAGGTCCTGGGTCCCTAGCCTTATGACCCTTAGGTTATGTACACAACACAATCCTCCTCCAGCATTTTACCATCACAGCAGAGCAGATCTTCTTGTGCTCGATTTGTTACAGTGTAGCCCTGGTGGGGTTGGTTTTCACTTTTTCTGCCAACAGGCTTCTTTCATATGTTAATCTCCATGTCCTTTTCCAGCTCAGCTCTGGCTACATCCTGAAAACTGTCATGTTTGGGTTGCTAAAACAAAGTGAAGGATGAGACAAACCCGGGAAAACAGAAGCCTGCAGTCCATTCCTTTCTGTTGTGTGGCCAAAGACAAACTTGCTTGAACCTTCTGACCTTTTAGTTAATAACTTTTATTTATTTATTTTAAAGATTTGTTTTTTTATGTGCACTTTGTGTTTTGCTTGCATATATGTCCATGTGAAGGTGCCAGATCTTTGGAACTGGAGTTACAGACAGTTGTGAGCTGTCATGTGGGTGCTGGGAATTGAACCCTGGTCCTCTGGAAGAGCAGCTAATCTCTCTACATAGCCATCTCTCTAACCCTTGAAGTGAATAACTTTTCAAAGAAAGCCTCTATTGTCTACCCAGCTCTGGCATAGGGCCCAGAGGACAAGGACTGCAGCCTGAGCTGGCCAGGAACCCAGAGTAACAAAGAGAATAAGAAGTCTCAAGCTGGGGCCTGTGTGATGGCCCAGAGGGTAAAGATGCCACCAAGTCTAATGAGCTGCACCCCTCAGATACACTGGCGGAAGGAGAGAGAGATTCAAGTCCCCACAAGTGGTCTTCTGCCTGCCCTGGCATGTGCCCTTCAACCCTTAAAATTAATACATAAATGTAATGAAAATTTTAAAAAAGAAGAAGTTTCAAGTTAGGGGAAAGCTCAGTGTCCTTATGGAGAGACAGCTCATAGAATTCTTTTTTTTTTAATTTTTAAAATATTTATTTTTATTTTATGTGAATTGGTATTTTGCCTGCATGTATAACTGTGTAAGGGTATTAGATCTTGGAATTATAGATAGTTGTTAGCTGTCATGTGGATGCTGGGAATTGAACTCAGATCCTCCGGAAGAACAGTCAGTGCTATTAACCACTGAGCCATCTCTCCAGCCCTATAGAATTCTTTAAATACTGCACAATAGATAGGCAAAGTGGGTTGGGGCCTTGGGAAGAGTCCAGAGTTCTGTTTAGGCAGTAAAGAAATGTGTGTGTGTTTGTCAAAATTCTTTGAGCTGTATGTCGAAGACTTGTACATTTTGCTCTCTATAAATTATAAAAAGAAGATCAAGAACACTGAAGCAGAAAGCAGCTGCCTATAATTTCATGTGTGGACAGTAGAGGGGGTCACTGGGAAAAGCTGTTGAGCCCAGCCAAGCCTGTGGTCCATTCTGTCCTGGACAAGGAGGCTGTTCCTCTCCCATTGCTCAGCAGAAGCCAACAGTCTCAGTCTCTCTCTCTCTCTCTCTCTCTCTCTCTCTCTCTCTCTCTCCCTCCCTCCCTCCCTCCCTCTCTCTCTCTCCCTTCTGTACACTGACTATTTACTTACATTTTTAAAAAATGATTTCCACTATGACAGCTTCACAAAGCAAATCACACACTTGCCTTGTTAGCTAGCCTCCCATTATACTCCCACATTGTGTCTTTTCCACCTCCCTTAGTGTTGCAAATCTAGATTCCACATATCAGGACTGTCTTTTCTAGTCCCTCAGAACCTGCTGGTTGCAACACACTTGGGGAATGTTTTTTTGGCTTTTAGAAATAAACAGGAAGATGTGACTGAGCCCAAGAGCAGAGGAGACTGAGAACCACAGCTGAAGAAATAATGGGAAACACAGCCCCAGGCAGAAGGGCAGATACATTCTCCAGGAACTGCAGCAGCCGGTGAATCTGGAAGGCATCATGTTGGAACTCTGCTCACCGACTGGAGCCTTCAGAGAGATGTTTCTACAGTCAGGCATCCAAGTGCTGTTGCCATGGAAGTCAAGCCCCGTGCCCATTGACTGGGCCATACTGTCTGGCACTGCTCACTCTCTGAATATTATCATCGCGACCTCAACAGCCTACAGCAAAACACACCTCTTCCCTCTGCTCCACGGAACGTTTTCTAGTAGATGAACACTGGTCACATAAGTGTTCACCAGACAGTAACCACACTTGTAGCCCAAGCAGAAAGCTTGGAACCCGGGAGGCCATGTTTCCTGCAGAGAACCCTGGAGGGTAGTCCTGCCCACAGCTCCTTGTGTCTCGGTCTCCAGAGAGGGAAGGAGAGCAAATAAGAGACGATCCAGCTCCTATTCAGGAGCCAGAACCTCATCCCAATGCTAATTCTCCTGGAAGCCACCTTCAGATTCCTTCTTGTGACCGCTATAATTAAAAAGACAAATCAAAAGTTTTAGAAAAATGGTCACCATGGAGCGTTAAAGGTCTCGGCCATCTAAGGGTTCACAGTTCCGTCTACGTGTTCTAAAAAAGGGACCTTTTCAGATAAAGCAACAGACGAAACTCTGCTTGCCAAGGGAAGGGGATGATGAGCCTGGATTCAATGGTGGCTGACAGCCAGCTGGGTCCCACCAGGATCATCATTCGGCATTCCAAGCCTCGTCCTCTGAGCCTTCCAGCAAACAGCTCAGCAGCTCCCTTTTACATGCGCTCAGAAATATTGACTTCCTCTTCGTCCTTCTGGGAGTTCTCCGTGTCTGGGGGCTTCTTCTGGGTCACAGGCAGTCTCTGCCTTTCTCTGACAGGTTAAAGGGCTTAGCTTTCCTTTTATTGCCAGAATTTGAATCCTATAATCACATTGCTCCCACTGTTGAGTTACCTGACCCCATGAAGCAAGAGTTTTCATCAGAGAAATACCATGAGCCACAGTGGTATTCAGAGTGATACAATGTGAAACGGAGGGAAAGAATTGTTCAGAAACAATTACTGATAGAAAATCATCTGGGCCTTTAGGGAATGGTAGATAAGTTCATAGTGTCTTCATCCATGGACCTCCCCAGTAGTACAGACTGTAAGCTCATCCCAGGGTAATTGTAATGGCCTTGCTTGCCTCCTCCTGCCTATAGTGTCTACCAATTCCAGTTCTCTGCCTCAGATAATATTTCAGTTGATTCACACACACAGGCAAACACACACACACACACACACACAGGCAAACACACACACACGGAGATGCTCAAACACATCCATTCGTGAACGGCAATTAAAGGCTGCACCCAGTGACAGTGTTATCATGTGGATTTTGCAAAGATTACCCTCAAACTGACAGATCGATTCCTGGCATCTTGACCTACGATGCATTTGTGCAGACCTTCAGTTCACTTTGTCATGCTAATTACAGATGAATGGGCCCTACCACAGTCTTCTGTTTCTTTCCCAGTTTAGATCCAGTTTGAGGACTGGTTTTTAAGTCATTTCAATAGACAGCATAGATGCCGATGTGCCAGATTTCCCACTCACCCATGGTTAGCGGCCTGCAAAACATGTCTAAAATTATCCCTAATTCCAAGTTCTCTCTATACAATCAGCTTCTCCAATATAATAATTCTAAGACCTTTTTTTTTTGATTTCTGCTTTTAATAAAGTACATTTAGAGAGGATATGAATTCCAGATTTGATTTCAGACTCTGGGGATGTATATTCCTCTTCTGGAACGTGTATATCCGGTCCTGGGGTGAAAAGGGGGGGGTGGGGAGGAGAAACAGAGAAAGAGAGAGAGAGAGAACACAGTATAAAGCATATAAGCATTTCTTATATTACCTGTGCCATTTACACACTCATGTAAGCATGTAGGGAGAGGCAAAGAAGCCTGGGATATCATTAAAGTCAGGTAAGGAACACATGGAGTGGGGGAGGCTGCCTGAAATTGGTTGCCAGCTTCTTTCTCTTGCTAGTATGGTTTTTTTTTTTTTTTTTGGTAGATGGATGACAGCTATGATCAACAAAAGTTTCAATTTTAGATAATAGTTGGGAGAAAAAAGGAAGGGAGGGAGGGAGGGAGGACGGGAGGAGGGGAACAGAGAGAAAGAGAAGAAGGAAGGGAGGGAGGAGAGAGAGAGAGAGAGAGAGAGAGAGAGAGAGAGAGAGAGAGAGAGAGAGGAGACAGACACTTTGCTGTCCCATTAGCCCCATGCTCCTACAGCTCCTGACACATTTGGCATAACCAAAGGAACATGGAGTCTCCCCCAGTTAAGACCTTGCCAGAGGCTCGACTCCAGCCACGGGGTTCTCCTGCACAAAGGCTGGAAGAAATGATCTCAGCTATTGAACGCAGGAAACAGAAGGTGTGCTTATGAGTCATAACACCCTCTGTGTGTGTCCCAGGGCATCTCCTGTGGAGCTGGAGAGAAGCAGCCAGCAGGAGTGTGAAGCTTGACGGGAAGCTTTGTCTCCTGTCGTGGGCTTGCTACCCGGGTGCCTTTGAGTCATCTCATTGCTCAGTGTTGGTTTCCGAGTGTGAGAAACAGGGATAGTGACTTAAATCCGCCTCGTTTGTATACTCTGCTGTTTCTTGATTCAAATGAGCCCTTTCTCGTACTGGAAAGGGAGGTTAGGTGATGGTATAGAGTCATCAAAGCAGACACCTCAGTATAGGAGGACTTCTGGAGACTTTTGTGATTTATCCTCTGAGACCTCATACTGCTATAGTGAAGAGCAGGTACATCATCTTGGCCAGGGTCGATCTGGGAATCACCAATGGCTTTGGGGCACCAGTATTCTGGGCGTGGCCAGAGAAGCAATTTAAGATGGGGCACGTATACACAGAACCTTCTCTCTTTCTCAGGCCCTTGGATGGAGGGAGGACCTGACCCACTGAGTAAAGCTACATAAAATCAGTTCAGCCTTTCCAAAAACTGCTTGCCTGCTTAATTCCCCTTATGAGTGCTTTCCTTTAAACCCTTTAATAAATAAATAAATAAATAAATAAATAAATAAATAATCTTTATCAGTTACCCATGGTTAATATCATAATATGCCACTATGACATAAAAGACAAACTTAGTCTTCTAGTCTCAACACCATCCCATGTTCTGGAACAGATTTCTTTGAATAATTTTATCTTTTGGGGGAAAAATGTTGGAGTTTCAGATGTCTGTGTTTCTCTTCTCTCATCGGGGTGGCCCCTGGGCATGTAACAGAGAGATGTGTATTTTCTGAATACCCACCATGTCTGATGGAATGTGGAATGTGAAGGTCAGTACTTACTGGACTAAGGACTCCGGATGTGCAGTGTGGCCCATCCCTTGGTGTCTTGCCAGTGTTTGTACTGTAGACTATTTGTTAAATGGCTTTTGGGTCTGAGTCAGAATCATCTTCTGTAATTCCCTTCCTTCTTATCCAAGTTCCAGCCTTGGTGCTGTGGGCTTCTGGGTTTGGATGGGACTCTAGGGAGGTCAGGACCCTAGCAATTCATCTTGTAGCCCTTGGCCCCAGTACCATCTTGCGGCCACCACAGACATCCTCTCTGGTAAGTTCTGCAGTCAAAATCAACCAAGAATCTGCACCCCACCCTTCCAGGAGCACAGAGGAGACCTGAGTTCTTTCCACACCACACAGGAACTGGGGGTAGCCTGGGAAAGCTGAACTCCAGCCCTTCCATTGCCTGACCACATTGCAGTGTTTGGTTTAGTCTGATGTGGCCACTCTGAGACGGGTGTGGGAAGCCTGTTTCTATGCAGAACCCCAACTATGAGAGCAGGAGGAAGGACATGCATTGTGGTTAATTTATCTGATATGCCTCCCCCAGTGGGGAAGCCCAGGGCTGAAGATCAAGATCAATGTGTCTCTCCAGTTTTAGTCTCTATCCTATTTTCATGGCCCCTTTTGATAAAAAACATGCCAGCTACAATTTAGGCTTCTCCATTTATCCTAGAGCACCCAGCCTCATCACCTAGTTGCCCAGACAGAAACAGGACTTGTAGGCATGGAAATAACTCTGTGGGCTGAGTTCTGCCTACAGGCTTGTTTCTGGTTATACAGTGGGGGAGGAGCTAAAGAAAATTTGAAAATTCTGTTTGTCCCTAAACAAAGCTTAGTTGTTACAACTATTATGTCTATAAAACCCATTTGTAGTTGGAAGTTTCATCCCTCAACAAAGCCTCGTTGTTATAACTATTATGTTTATAAAAACCCATTTGTAGTTGAGAATCTCAATAATACCGTTTAGACGTTCAATGCTGAAGAAATCTAAAGGCTGGCATATATCTCTAGCAAAAGTCAGAAGGTGAGTACGTAGATCGGTTAGAGAAACACAATAGAGTATATTAATGCTCAGAAAATATTATCCCCATATGTCAGATAGCCTGCGGACACTTCTGTCTAAAAGAACTGGATTCCTGAGATGGTACTGGAAAATGCACTTTGGAAAATCTGACACACTCTCCTAAAGTGTATGTGGATGCTCTATTTATTATTATCATTAGTATACTTCCAAAGTACTCATCTCTCAGAAGCCGGCCTAGGGCAACTTTTGATGAGTGGCTATTTAGCAATTTAGCATAGTGATTCAGAAGCTCCCAGCAGCTTCTCTTCTAGTCAAACCCATCTCTTGAGCTATCCTCAGGCATCTGCCATGGACCACTTTCCAACTCCAGTGGCGGCTTCAGAGGTTTTGAACAGATTCTACTCTGTTCTTTCTATGAATGCTTCCCTCTCTTACCACCTCTACTTCTTTGCCATCATGCCTCCTGAGAAAACCAGCTACTGTGACCTGGGAAAGGAATCAGAGAAATGGGTTTCTAGACTGCTCAAGGAAATGGGCTGATAAACATCCCAACTCTACTACAGAAAGTTGATTGGCCTTTTTAGTGGATGAGATAGAATTAATGTTGAGACAACTAGAAAATAAAATTAAATCAAACTCTCGCTACCTCCTGTAGAAACTATGAGAATTCAAGAAGGAACTGGAGCTGGGCAGTGGTAGTGTGTTCCTTTAATCCCCACACTCAGGGGGCAGAGGCAGGGAGATCTCCATGAGTTCGAGGCCAGCCTCATCTACAGAGCAAGTTCCAGGACAGATAATCCTGGAGAGAGTCTGGGAAGGGAAAGAGAGCGGAGAGATGGTTAGAGAGATGGTTCTGTGGTTACGAGCACATCCTGCTCTTCCTGAGGACTGGAGTTTGATTCCTAATACCTACTTAATGCGGCTCACAAAGTTCTGTAACTCCAGTTCCAGGAAGATCTGACATCTCTGGCCTCCATGAGCACCTGCACTCATGTGCACAGACACACACACAGATACACACAATACTTTAAAATGACACAAATAAAACTTGAAAGAAAAAAGAATCCAAGAAGGCAGATGATGTGGTATGGATCTGAAATGGCCCCTTCAGGCCCACATTACACAATTACGCAATCTTCCACACTGCTGCCAGTGAGGGGAGCAGTGGGGGATTCAAACTCCTTTCTACCTGTTTGTTTCCTAATTGCCAGGAGGTGGAAGAAGCACCCAGTCATGATTTTCTGCCAAGAAGTGCTGTGTTACCACAGACCAAAAGTAACAAGGCAAGTAACCGTGGATCCTAATCTCTGAAACCCTCTGCTTGTCCCTGCTAAAAGAAAAGTGATTTGTTTCCTTTGGTTATTTAGAACTTAGTGGTACTACCATCCTGGACCCAAAAATGCTGCCCTACACACAGTACATGACATATATTCACAAAAGCAGAATATAATTCTTTTTTAAAAAGCCATGAAGTTGTTGGCTTTATTGGATAGAGGTAAGAAGGGGAGGCTAAATATAGATTTAATTAATAAAATAAAATAAAAATGGGAGCCTGCAAAGCAGTGAAGTCTGGCTGCCTGATTTCAAATCTCTACCTTCTGGCTGTGTTATTATTTAGGGAAAGTTATGAAACTTCTTTGCACCTGATTTTTTTTTTCATCTGTATAAAACCTACCTCATAAATAAGAAAATTTATATCATTTGGTTCATAGGCAACACAATGATCAAATAAAATAATAAGCACTGAATCCATTTATACATTAGAAAATTTTCAGCAATAGGAATATTCTGTGCAGAGTCAGTGAGATAATGTTGGGAAAGCGCTGGACATGGAGTCTTGTCTTGAGATTGACTTCTCATCTAACATAAAACATTTTGTCATTGTATGTGTTTGTGTGTGCCAGCATGCACACATGCTCAACATCATGTGCCTGGGGGGCAGGGCATTCGAGTGTGTGTGGATGACGACTTTGTGGAGTTAGCTTTCTCTGTCCACCTTTTTGTGCTTTCTTGGGATTGAACTCAGATCTTCTTAGAGCTTTTGTGGCAAGCATCTTTACCCCACCCTCTCCTGCTGGACCTAGAACAAGTTTCTTTCTGTTCAAAAACAATTTTTTAAGATTCATTTATTGTATGCGTGTGACTATTTTGCCTGCTTACCTGTTTATACACCTGGTGCTCACAGAGGTCAAGAGAGGGCATCAGATCTCCTGGAATTAGAGTAGTAGATGGTTGTGAACCTCTGTCGGGATGTTATAGACAGAATCCAGGTCCTGCAAGAACCACAAATGACCCCAGAGCTGTCTTTACCACCGGGCCATCTCTCCAGCCCAAAGTACATTCCTTCCTTCTTCCTTCCTCCTTTCTTCCTCTTTCTTTTTTCTTTCTTTATTTTAAATTTATTTATTATGCACACAGTATACAGAAGAGGGCACCAGATGTCATCATAGATGGTTGTGAGCCACCATGTGGTTGCTGGGAATTGAACCCAGGTCCTCTGGAAGAACAGTTAGTGTTCTTAACCTCTGAGCCATCTCTCTGGCCCTCTTTCTTTTTAAAATATAATTTCTTTATTGATTCTTTGGGAATTTCACATCACGTATCCCTCATCTCCCAGTCCCTTCATATCCACCCCTTACCCCTGTAACCTCCCCCCAAAGAGATTTTTTTTAGTTAAATTAATTAATTAAAAAATTCAAAACAAAACAAGCAAACAAATGAACAAAAAACTTCTTCTCTGTCTTTCCTGCTTCTCCAGCACCTCTTCATTCATCCTAGTGGCATTGGGAAACTCGGGGGTAGAGTACATTTCTTAACCTATAGTAAGTCTCACTTTCCTCCTGCAAAAAAATACACACACACCCCTATCCAGTGCAGAACAGCTGGAGTACAAAAATAATGAGTCTGTTTTGTAAATTAATAATTTCAAAGTCAATTGTCATTAATTTAATTTTCTTAATGTTTTCTAACTGTGTAGCCCTGGTTGTCCTGAAACTTACTTTGTAGATGAGGCTGCCCTTGAACTCACAGAGATTTACCTGACTCTGCCTCCCCAATGCTGGAATTAAAGATGTGTATCACTACACCCAGTTTTAATTAAAAATTTTATTTAATTATTAATTTTATATATGCACACACAAACACATATACAAACATACATACATGTATGTAGATATGTGCAAATGAATGTAGGTGCCCACAGAAGTCAGAGATACTGAATTCCCCCGAGGTGCATTTACAGGCACTTGTGAGCCTCTTAATGTGGGTAGGTACTGGGAATTGACCTTGGGTCCTCTGGAAGAGAAGAACATACACTTCATTCCCTATTATCATTAAAAATATTATTACTTTTATATTATTATGTTACAGTATTTAAAATAACATTAAAAACACTGACTTTGTTGATGTGCTAGAATGAATATGCAATCATTGGAAATGCTTAATATTATGTCTCAAAATAGCATTCATTCCATGTAAACCTTACTTGCACAGTGTTGTACCGTGGTAATTAATGAATGTCTTCCAGAGGTCTATGTACTAATGTCATGGTCCCCATGATGCCGTAGGACCTTAGACAGTAGGGAGTAAGAGGTCCTAAGGGCAGTAGGGACATGTCATAGAGAGGACTGAGGGATTCCAGCGTCTTCCTTCCTCTGACTTGTTTCTTGGCCAGGAAGGAAGCAATCTTATTCACCATACACTGCCTCTCGTTGCCATCTGGCCCAACCACCAGAGGCCCACAATTAATGTAGCCACCTGATCATGAACTGGAACCTGGGAGCCAAAGTAAACTTTCCCCGTATAAGATAATTATTTCAGGTATTTTGCTGCAGCGACAGAAACCGACTCTCACATACACAGGTTCCGTGGTTTAATTGCCAAAGGGAAACTCAGTCCCCTGGAGAGAAGTAAAATCTTGAGTTACTTTACATTGGCCTGGGCTTTGGAAATGGGCGGCGGTGAGTTGAATAGAAACTCTGTGGAGCTTTGCACTTTTTGGTGTTTATTTGGGTTGGGTCAGCCAATCCAGGGGGAGTGGGGGTTTCGTGAGGGCGGAGGTAAGGAACCTACTCATCTGTGAAACCATGCATTTCCAGATCTAATTAGTCCTTTTCGGAAAAGGCCCAGCTTTCCTCATTTCTAAGGAATGTCCATCTCAGCCAAGGTGAACACTATCCCCAGCCCCCCTGGCTCTCCACCCCGTGTTCACCCTCTCTCCCCAGCCCTCCTCGCTCTCCACTCCGTGTTCTTCCTCCTTCATTTAGCAACACTTAGCTATTAGTATGGATGGTTCACAACAAAATGAAGCTTTGAAAAGCAGGACAGAAACAAATTCCAGCTTGACCTCAGGCAGCTCCTTGAATCCGAGGTTTACTTTCCCACCCACACATCCATCCCAGTTCCCTGCAGCAGGATAGCTGGGCAAGAGCAGAGTTCACTGAGCCTGTCAGTCAGGTGTGATGCTTTGGCAGCAGGGACCTCTGTGGTGCAGAGGGCGAGTTCATTAAGAGTGTGTTTCGTTAGCCTCCTCCTGTGTCCCTACAGGACTCTATGAGGCTTTGAAATGGAATGAAGATTTTAACCCTGAGCCCCACATCACTCTCCCCTGTCCCGTGTGTGTGTGTGTGTGTGTGTGTGTGTGAGAGAGAGAGAGAGAGAGAGAGAGAGAGAGAGAGAGAGAGAGAGGGAGAGAGAGAGGGAGGGAGGGAGGGAGGGAGAGAGAGAGAAAGAGAGAGAGAGAGATGCTTCTGTTGTGAGAGTCTAGCTTTCTCTATTTGGGGGACATTGTGCTATCTCTCAGTGTTTGACCAATCTCAAGTCAGAGGTATGTTATCTAGCTATTGGATACAGCCTTCGCTGTACAAACCAAAACCTGTTCTTGGCCATGTGACCCCCGGCCTATGGCAAGACCAGCAGATGGAATAGGTACCGATTCTGGCTCAAGTTTGTGTCTGTGAGCAACACTCAACCAGCTCCTTAGGGTTTTCAGTAATACTTGGGGATAAGGTATGTGAAAAAAAAAAATAAGTACATTTGTGAATGAAGGCTTTATCTTTGACATCATAGACTATCCAAGTAATATTTGTTAAAATATCAATTTAGTGCTATAAATATGAATTTATGAGATATAGAGCCCATAGTTTTTGGTCATAAAGTTTTAAATGGCACTACTTACCTACATGAAATCCTTCATTTATTGTGAGTAGAAGGAGATGGGGTTGGAAATCAGATTTTCCTCCAAAAGTGTAAAAGTACCAGATTTTCCTTTTTAAAGTGTGTTACAATTTATATCTCTATATATCTTTGACTCTTGGCTTGATTATTGTAATCTCTGTATCTGGGGATAAAACTATGGTTGTCAATCAGCCAGCTTGCCCCTGGCTTGGCGTCAGTTTGGATAGAGGAAGAAAGGCAATGTAAGTGATTTGTAACAGGATCCCATTTCTGGGTTTTCCTCAGAGAAGGGGCACAATAGTTTTTTTTGTTTGTTTGTCTTTTGTACATCAAAAAGTAATTTACAAAAAAAAAAAAAAAAAAAAAAAAAAGACCTTGTAAATACCGAACACCTAGTCAAATTTAAGCCTAGACATTCACGAGTAATAAAACTTAATTTGGTCCCAGTGAACCTATCAGTATGGACATTGTCCAGTTCACCCAAACTTTGTTGGTTTTACAAGGACAGCTGTAAGCCAGGTGTGATGATGTTGCACCCCCTTAATCCCAGCATTCAAGAGGCAAAGGCAGGTGGATCTCTGTGAGTTCAAGGCCAGCCTAGTCTACAGAGTGAATTCCAGGACAGCCAGGACTGTTACACAGAAAAACCCTGTCTTGAAAAAAGGAGGATGTGCTACTATGCCTATTTAAAAGGACAGTGGCTTGGTTTCTGGTTCAGAAATCCAACCCTGCTCTCTCATGGTGGCCATGATTTGTTACCTATTGTGCATTGCATTCTGGGATATAGGCTGAGTAGGTCTCGGCTCCCATTTGGGTGACTGGCATTCAGAGGGCCACACAAGGAAAAATAAAACCCTATCACTAGCCAACATTCCTATGCATTTAAGGGACATACAGGATTCTTACATTCTATGGAAGTTTAAGAACCACTGGTAGACACAGGGTCAGAACCAATTTGGCTAGGAGCCAAGAGGGGCATCCTATTGGAAGTAGTTTCTCAGGAAGTTAGGTTGGACATCTTAGACAGCCTGACTCTGATGTCTGGTCTGCCTGAGATGAATATGTCCAGGAAATAAGTGTTACCTGAGAGTTGTACTCAGCCTACAACCATCCGAAGGCAGAATTGCAGATTCTGACTTTTTCTTGAGATTTGTTTATTTTTATTGTATGTGTATGGGTGTTTTACCTTCATCTATGTCAATGTACTACATGTAAACCTAGTGCCCACAGAAGCCAGATGAGGGTGTCAGATCCCCTGGAACTGGAGTTACAGATGGGTGCTAGCCTCTCCTCCATATGAGTGCTGGAAATCAATCTTGGGTCCTCTGAAGGAGCAGCCAGTGCTTTTAGCCATCTCTCCAGCCCCTTTTCATTTTCTTAAATTTATTATTTATTTATTTTTGTTTTTTAGAGACAGGGTCACAGTATGTAGCTTTGGCTGTTCTGGAACTCACTCTAAACCAAGCTGGCCTCGAAATCACAGAAAACTTGAGTACTAGCTAGGATTAGAAACATGCATCACTGTATACCATCTAAGTCCCGTAGTCTGAACTTCTGAATTTGGTGGCTTGGGCTGCTGCTCCTTCCAGAAATGAGTATGCAACCTGCATTTCCTCTTCTTTACTAGACAGCACTGACTACTAGTCACCAGTCTACAGGTGATCAGTATCAATATCGCCAATGTTCATAAGAAACTTGTGTTAGCAGAGTCAAGGCTATCCTGTGAGATCAAGTTAACCCCCCCCCCATTGCAAAGTTGAACACAAAAAGACTTGTTTCACAATCATGTGGTGTGTCCATGGTAAGTCAAGGGTGACCATTCATGTTAGGGGAATTCTGCTCCGTCAGGTAGGGATCCAGGTTGATGGTGGCTCTTCCATCTGGATCAGCAGCATCTAGAACACATGGATTCTCAGTCTCCTCTGAAGAGAAGAGAGAGACCAGACCCCTTATCTCTTCTCAGTGCTTTAGTGCTTCAGCCTAAGAATGAGAAATGACATCTGTACCCATGTCTCGTTGGCTCTGAGTCACAGGGTCCCACCTAACTGCAAGAGGACTGGAGTAGGCTAGAACCTTAGTCCTGTTTTGCTTGTGTTGCTGGGACTATTGCAGACTGGTATTATTATATTTTTAAACAACAGCACCAAAATTTATTTAGTTCATGGTTATAGTGGCTTGTAAATCCAAACAGTATGGGTGCGTTTCAACATGAGAGAGAAGGAGAGGAGAAAAGACCAAGTTGTGTGGGCTAGCCTCTCCTTCTAACAGCCTGTTCTGGTGATGGCTATCGTCCTGAGAACAGTGTGGTTCCAAAAGATGGGTTGTACCCACTTCTGAGAACAGTGTCACTATAACCAAATTACCTTTACTGGGCCCCATTCCTTAAAGGTTCCATGCCTTCAGCTCATGGACCTTTCCGAGACAAGCCATATATAAATCATAGAAATGGTTCCTCATTTTCCCTGAAAAGGAGGAAAACAAGATTTTGATGAGCATTGGCTGTACCCACTGCAATGCCTGTTCTTGGGCTTTGGCCATGACTTATTAATAGACAGAATAAATACCAGGGCCCAGCCAACTCAAGAGCAATAGAGAAGTTCATGGTCCCTCCCCTTTTTCTTTGTTGTCCACAGCAGGAACATGCCCAGACCTTTTTCTTTTTTCTTTTGAAAAAGTCAAAGATGAAAAATGTTTGAAGGTACTGTTTTTGAGAATGGAGCTGCATGGCAGCAACAAGGAAATCTCAAATAGTGGGAACAGGCCACGGTTAACCCCATGGCAGTTTGTGGTCCTATCTGCCTGCAGGCATGCAGACTCAGCCTTCATCTGCACTCAGAATTCATCTCTAGCCTGCAGGGCTGGGCCTGTTCTGAGATGCCGGAGTTTAACTTACTGGAACAGAAAACCACATCAGAGACTCCATCACATGACTGTGTCAAGGAACCCAAACCCCACATCAGAACACTCTGGCTAGTGTGGAAGTCCCAAAATGTAATGTGCATTCTTCACTGGGAATTAAGAACATATGAGCCCAATTCTAATTATAGCCCACCCTTAAGACACGTTTTTAATTAGAAACTGAGAGACTTGAGCTTCGGGTGTCAGAACTGACATGACTACGGCATTCACCATCCAGAGAATTTAAATGACCCACACACAGTAGGTATTGAGTAGGGTTTTTCTTGTGATGATGATGTGTGGCATGATTTGTTGTTATGGAGATAAAACTCAGCTGAATTTATGTTTTGGTTTCTTGGAGGGTCCAACCAGGGATGACTATTCTTCTTGGAAGTGATTAGAAAAAGATGGTCACTCTAGTTCTTGATAATAGCAATAATATTTATTTTTGATTCTATGCCTACTCCATTTTGCTTCCAACTATTGTGTGATGGGATGAAACCCCAGGGCCTCACATATGCTAAACAAATAATCTGCCACTGAGTTACACCCCTGCCAATGTCTACTCAGTTTTAAGACACTGGTCAAAGAATCCTGCACATGTTATTTCAGGCAATCTCTACAAACACCCATAAATTAGTCTACTATTATCCATTTTATACGTATGTCAAAGCTGAGAGTTATAAAGATTAGGGAGTTTACATATATAGACATCAAAATGCTCTATGGTATACCATTAATCTGTATGATATTTATGTTTATGTTTTTAGAAGTTGAGAATGCAAATTTTTGTTATTTATTTATATTTTTGAGGTAGAGTTTCTCTGTAGCTCTGGATGTCCCGAAACTCACTCTATAGACCAGACTGGCCTTAAACTCACAAAGATCCATCTGCCACAGCCTCCTGAGTTTGGGGATTAAAGGTGTGCACCACCACATCAGCCTGAAAACTAAATTTTTAAAAAAATATTATATTTATTGGAGCTGGAGAGCTGACTCAGTGGTTAAGAATATTTATTGCTCTTCCAGAGGACCAGGGTTCCGCTCTCAGCACCCACATTGTTGCTCACAACCTTTTGTAACTCCAGTTCCAGGGGATCTGACACTCTCTTCTGACTTTGAGGGTACCAGACATGCATATGGTACATGTACATACATGCACATAAATCACTTATACATATAAACAGAATAAACAAATATAAAATAACTAATTAAAAGATTTTATTTTTATTTTCTGTGTATATTTGTTTGTTTGTGTGTGTGTCTGTGCAATACATGTATGAAATGCCCTCAGAGACCAGAAGAGAACATCAGATCTCTAGAAACTGTTGTTATAGGTGGTTGTGAGCTGCTCTGTGGGTGCTAGGAATTGAACTGATTTCTTCCGCAACAACAGCAAGTGCTCTCAACAACCGAGCCATCTCTCCAGCCCTGAAAAATAAGTATTAAAATATATTTCAAGAGGCTTGTCCCAAGTTATACACACTTAAATAATAGAGAAAGTGCTAACCCAGGCCTATCCAATCACAAAGATGATAATATGTTTCAAATAATTTCCTTTCAACAACTCAACTAGAAGAAAAAAATTAAATATAAAAACAGCCAGGCATGGTAGTTCACACCTGGGCTCCCAGCATTCAAGAGTCTGAGGCGGGAGCGTGACAGGTTTGTGGTCAGTTTAGACTGCATAGTGAGATCCTGTCTCAAAAAATTAAAACACGTAATTTATCATGAGCAAAATGAAAAAGAACTTCTTCTAATATACTCTCTCGAGCTGTTCACTCTCACAGCTGGGCATTTTCCAGTCAGATGTCAGCTCCAGGTGCCTGGAATTGCTTTATAGCCTCTCCTCCACCCTCAGTACACATCAGCACCATCCTCTAAAGAACACAGTCCAATAGGAAAAAAAAAAACCTGCCAAATGATGCGGTTTACTGGCAGGTTTGTGGTAAATTGGAGGGATTACCTGCAGCCTCCTGGCAACATCGCTCCCACCCCCAGAGCCCCTAAGCCATCCATCATCTATCCTTTGCCTCCTTCAGCCAGATCCTTTTCTTGTACAAAGCTATTTTCTAACATCACACTTTTCTCTAATTTACCTCCTCCTCATCTCTCTGCTCTGGCAAACAACAGGTTTCCAGCATCTTCTCCTCTATTCTGGCAGCAGCCAGTGTCATGAATAATAAATAATCCACCTGCTACTCTCTCCTGCACACATGTCCTTACAAATATAAGTTTATTCTGTGTAGTTGGCACCTGTATTTTCCTCAGGAATATATATTCTATGACTACAGAGGCATCTTAAAGTCCTTCTATTTGTGGCTATTTTACTTGACAGAGAAGAAAAGAGCAGATGTCCCTCCACAGTGGAAGATAGACGGTGAAATATTGCTCCTGAGTCATAAAAGTCACTGTGACTGTATTTAGTTAGGTTGGTATGTACTATGTTTTCATTTAAAGTACACTGAGTAAAAGAGAAAACTTCAGACAGGTCATCAAGACCTGACTGGCTCAATGTTTTATTACTTTTAGCTAAATTCATTTCTATCAAATGAGATAAAGCCAATACTAGTTAGTGTAGTGGGAATTCAGTTTATCCAGATAAGCGCTGTGACGTCAAAAAACTAGATCCCGATGGGGGGTGGCCAGCATAGTTGGAGACCCCCAGCCCCAAAGTTGCTGGCTCTCTTAGTTCCGACGTGCTCCAAACTTATATATTTTATAAGTTTATATATAATATAAAACTGAATTACTTATAATTGATGTTTAATATTATTAGTTACTATTTATTAGAGAAATGAGAAACTTATAAATATAAGGATGCTTCTAGGAGAAACAGGAATCCTCGTGTGGGGACGGAGCAGTTTTTCCCAGAGCACGCTGGAACTAAGAGAGCCAGCAACTTTGGGGCCAGGGTCTCTGACTATGCTGGTCACCCCCCATCGGGATCTAGTTTTTTGACGTCACAAGCGCTTATCTGGGTAAACTGAATTCCCACTACAAGTTAGACCTCTTCCCACCTCATACCATCCTTCATGTATCCTTCTGACAATATTATCAATAAGCTATTTCTGATGAAACACCTTTGGGAGCCTTAGCTGAAGCTAGGTCCAAGGAGCTGGATAGTTCCAGTATTCCAATGGCCACCTTTGCTTTGTCTAAATTGGCAATCATTTTGACTTCTTTGGTCACGTGTTTTGTAGTAGATTAAAGACAGCCACAGATTCTTTGACAAACTACTGAGATAAAGGGGCATGCTCCTCTGTTCCTGGAATTGTAGATAAGCTCTTGGAACGCTTTGACCATCAGAATATGATGGTCTTGGTTGTGGCATTTTCCTGTTCCAGTTCCAAGATTCCACTGCTGTTCTACTTCCTGTCTCTTGGAATGGTCCCTCTTGTGCCAGCCTCTGTTGTGTGAAAGAATCCAAGTGTCCCAAAGGACAGGCCACAGAACAGAGGTTTTCAACCTGTGGGTCGTGACCCTGTGTTGGTTAGATGATCCTTTCATGATCATCACATGTCAGACATCCTGCATATCAGACTTTTACATTATGATTCATTACAGTAGCAAAATCACAGTTACAAAGTAGCAATGAAAACCATTTTATGGTTGGGAGTCATCACATCATGAGGAACTGTATTAACGGGTCTCAGCATTAGGGAGAATGTTGAGAGCCACTGCCATAGAAGAAGTAGCTGTCCCTTTGCTATAGTCCTTCATAAATGTGCAAATCCACATGACTGTGGGCAAAATGAAATGGTATTTTAAGCCACCAAGTTTTCAGTTTGGTTCACAGCTATATAGAAAACCAGAATACACTTTTATCATTGGAAACATTTGGCAATCATTGCAAGGGACTCGAGCTGGTATGTATTACCCTGTTATGTACGTTATAAAACATAAGAAAGTAAAAAATGGGTTGTCTATAAACAGAAATTGTAAGATGGTTGTTTCAGTAATTTTCTACTGCTGTGAAGAGACACCATGACCAAAACAACCTATAAAAAAAAAAAAAAAAAAAAAAAAAAAAAAAAAAAAAAAAAAAAAAAAAAAAAAAAAAAAAAAAAAAAAAAAAAAAAAAAAAAAAAAAAAAAAAAAAAAAAAAAAAAAAAAAAAAAAAAAAAAAAAAAAAAAAAAAAAAAAAAAAAAAAAAAAAAAAAAAAAAAAAAAAAAAAACTAGGGAATGGAGAGGTAGAGGTAGCTCAACAATTAATAGTGCTGGTTGCTTTTCCAGAGATCCTGGGTTTAATTCCTAACACCCACAGGGCAGCTCACAACTATCTGTAACTCCAGTTTCAGGGAATCCAATATGGAACATGTGGTATACAGACATATATATGTGCAAGCAAAATACCCATAAAATAAAAATAAACACACATAAAATAAAAATAACTTTTCAAAAAAGAAAGCATTTAATTGAGGGTGAACTTACATCTGATTCATAATCAGGAGGCAGAGAAAACAAGACAAGGTCTAGCCTGGGCTTCTGAAACCTCAAAGGCCACTCCCACTGACACACCTCTTCCAACAAGGCCACACCCCCTAATCCTTCCTAACCAGTTCCACCAACTGGGGACCAAACACTCAAATATAAGAGTCCATGGGGACCATTCTCATTGAAATCAGCATATTCCATTTCCTGACTTCCATAGGTTTGTGACCATATCATAATGCAAAATACATTTAGTCCAACTTCTAAATTCATCATCGTTCTTTACAATCTCAAGACTTTAAAAGCTCAAAGTCTCTCCTGAGACTCAAGGCAATCTCTTAATCATAACTCACTATAAAATCAAAAAAGCAAATTACATACTTCCAACATACAATAGCACAGAATATGCATTGCCATTCCAAAAGAGAGGTAAGGGAGCATAATAAGGAAATACTGGGCAAAAGCAGGACTGAAATCCATCAGGACAAACTCCAAATCCTGCATCTCCATGCCTAATGTCAAAGAGCTCTTCAGAGCTTCCACTGCTTCCAGCTTTGGTGACTGCAGCCCACCTCACACTTCGCTCTCTTAGGCTGGTTCTACTTCCTATATAAAGCTCTCCTCCATAGATATCCCATGGCACGGGCATCTCCAACATCTTGGGCTCTCCAATATAATCCAGGCTTCAACTTCACAGCTTCATGAAATGGCCTCTCCAGGCCTCCTTGCAGGGACTCCTCTGCCACATGCCTGAATGGTGATGCATATTCTGTGCTATTGTATGTTGGAAGTATGTAATTTGCTTTTGTGATTTTACAGTGAGTTATGATCAAGAGGTTGCCTTGAGTCTCAGGAGAGACTTTGAGGTTTAAAAAGTCTTGAGACTGTAAAGAACTATTAGGAATTTTGAAGTTAGACTAAATGCGTTTTGCATTATGATATAGTCACAAACCTATGGGGGTCACAAACCAGGGGCTGGAATGTGTGATTTCAATGAGAATGGTTCTCATGAACTCTTATATTTGAGTGTTTGTGGCTTTCCTTAAGTTTGGAGAGAGATTCTACAAACCTTTTTCTCCCGTATCCTTCTTGACTATAAAGTCAGAATCAGAGCCATGAAAAAGAACAAATGGTGCAAAAAGTGGTGGATGCAACTATGTACTTCTGCCAAAATCTGGCCTCCTCCTTGAAATACATTTGTATAAGCCTTGGTGTATGGACTGTTTCTTTTTTTTTAACAAGTTGCAGGATTAGCTGGGGAGGCACACTGGGAGGAGAAGGGTAGGCCTGCCCTACTCAGGGCTTTATTTTTTAAGATTTATGCGTTTATGATGTATACAGTATACAGAAGAGGGTACTAGATCTTATGGTGAGCTACCACATGGTTGCTGGGAATTGAACCCAGATCCTCTAGAAAAGCAGTCAGTGCTCTTAACCTCTGAGCCATCTATCTCTCCAGCCCCCTGGCCTTTCTTTAAATTCCTGGAGCTGAGGACTTGGTTCATTTTCTTTTCAAATTGTACATTGTGTGAGTCTTTTTGCCTTTCTTGCTTCTTTTCATTATAGATTTGCATAAGAGTGACCACTAATAACCACATTGAATTATCTTGGAATCTCTTCTGCCAAGACGCCAAGACATCCAAGACTCAAAAAAAAAAAAAAAAGAAAAAAAAAGAAAAAAGAAAAAAGAGATTTCTATACCTTCTCTTTTTAAATTATAACCAGAATTTTTTTGTTTTTTAAGAGCTCAGGGTTAATTAATTCATTTGAATATCATTGTAGCACAGGAAATATTTAAACATACTAGTCCTATGCCACTCTACAATGTGTCTGTGATAGTCTGAATGGGTCTGATCCCAAAGGCTCTTATGTCTGAAAACTTGGTCCCAGTTGGTAGAACTATTTGGGAAGGATTGAGAGGTGTAGCCTTGTTGGGTGAAGTATGTCACTGGAGGTGGGGGGGTGGGACTTGGGGTGTCCAAAGATGCATGCGGTTCCCAGGGTGTTCTCTGCTTCCTGTTTGTGGTTTAAGATGTGTTCTCAGCTGTTCCTACCACCATGCCTTTGCTCTGCCATCGTGGGCTCTAACCCTGTAGAGTCATAGACTTGATTAAATGATTTCTTTTATAAGTTGCCTTGGTCATGATGTCTCTTCAGAGCAATAGAAAAGCAACGTTCATAAGTTGTTTTCAAAAGTGGGTTATTGCTGTGACAGGCCTGAAAATGCTGGGGGAGGTTGATTAATTGATTGGTTGATTAATTAATTAACTAATTAATTTGAGGAATGTGGGAAGACCTTGAGACTGTGGTGTAGAAAAGTGATCGAATGCTGTAAGCGACGCCATCCTAGAAGAAGCCTAGAAAAGCAATGCAGGGGGCAATATGGACAGTTGAGGCTTCAGCTCAGGCGGTTTCAGAGGGGAACACAGCTCGGGTGGAGACCACTCTTGTGATATTTTGGTAAAGAATGTGGTTGCTTTCCACCTTTGTCCTAAGAATTTGCCTAAGACTAAATTTAAAGTAATGAGCTAGTTTCTTTGACAGGGAAGATCTCAAGACACAGCCTTATATTGACCCTGTGGAGTGGCTATTAGTAATTATTCTTGCAGGCCTATAATAAAAAAGAGAAAATGGGGCAAGAAGTAATACAAAATGTACAGTTTATAGGGGAAGACACTAGAAAAGCAAATTTTATAGCCAAATCTTCCAAAGATTGTTCTGGAAAGGAGACTGTAACAGGTAAGGATAATAGTGCCATTAAGGAGGGGAACAAATCTACATTAGAATAAAGATCCCACCCAGCATATGGGAGGGTTTGGGGAGAGGAAAGGGAAGGGGGAAATATAATAAAATTATAGTCTCAAAATAAAGAAGTAAGCAAGCAACAGGCAGAGAAAGCTGTTGTAGCTGTGATTCAAGAAGCATTCCCAAGAGGGCAGCAGAGCTCAACCATGTCATCTCCCTGGTTCATCTCCGTGGTTCATGTTTGTGGTTCATCTCATAACCATGATTCATCTCCGTGGCTCTGTCTTAGTCAGTGTTCTATTGCTGTGAACAGACAACATGATCAAAGCAATTCTTACAAAATGAAGCACTTACTTGGGGGCTGGCTTGTAGCTTCAGAGGTTTAGTCCATTATTATCATGGTGGAAAGCATGGCCGCAGGCATGGTGCTGCAAAAGTAGTCAAGGACTACATCCTGATTCACGGGCAGAGAGAGAGACACTGGGCTTGCCATGGGCTTTTGATACCTCAAAGCCTATCCTCAGTGACACTTCCTAATGCTTTCAAGCAGTGCCACTCCCTGGTGACTAGGTGACTAAGCATTCAAATCTATGAGCCTGTGGGTCTATCCTTCTTCAAATCACCATGGAAGGATGCATGAGGAAAGGAGTTGTGGTATCTTCCTCTACAGTTAAGGAGAGCTGCTAAGACCAGGCCAAGTGTGACACAGCAGTCTCTTCATGAAGTTCCCCAGAGGGCAAGAGGCCATTGTGGGAAGCTATGAAAGTAAAGTCTGAGTTATGTTGGAGACCCCAAGATAATGGACATGCTAGAGCTGTGGGATGTCTGTAAAGGACAGCTGTGTACAAGAAGTGGAACCAAGAGAATTCAGACATATACTGCAAGCAGTAAAGCTGGAAGAGTAGAAACAGATAAGCCCCTTAACATTAGACATGGAGCTACGGAATTTGGAGTTTGCTCTGCCTGGTTTTGGTCGTACTTTGGTCCAGTGTTTTTTTCACTTACTGTAAGTGATTCTTCCCTTTTAGAATGGCAACGCATATTCTGTGTATTGTATGTTGGAAGTATGTAATTTGCTTTTTGATTTTACAGCAAGTTACAGTTAAAAGATTACCTTGGGTCTCAGAAAAGACTTTGAACTTTGGTCTGTTAAACTGTGTTGAGATTGAAAGACTAGGGAGACTTTTGAAATTGGACTAAATGCATTTTGCATGATGATGTGGTCACAAGCCTATTGGAGCCCTCCCTACAGGGAGTGAAGTGTGGGTGATTTGAATAAGAATGGTCCACATGGTTTATATGTTTGAATACTTGGTTTCCAGTTGGTGGAATTGTTTAGGAAGGATTCGAAGGTGTGGCTCTAATGGAGGAGGTGTGTCACTGGGGTTGGGCTTTGACATTTCAAAAGACTCATGCCATTTCCAATGTGCTCTCTGATTCTGGTGTGTGGTTTGAGGTGTGTGCTCCCAGCTGTGGCTGCCAACAGGCCTACCTCTTCCATCATGAACTCTAACATGGAATTGTCAGCCCAATTAAATGCTTTATTTTATAAGTTGTCTTGGTCATTTTTTTAATTACAGCAATAGAATGGTAACTAATAGAATATCTATATTATTTCAGGCAAATAAAACCTCATATTATTGTTTTAACAATTTATGTGTTGTTATAATGGGAAGACATCATATTTTACTCCTATAACTTATCATTGACCATTCAGGCTGGATTCCAGATTGGGGTTTTAAGAATCATTCATACTACATACATCTTTATATACGTAATTATTTCCTTCAGATAACATTCCTTAGAGCAAAATGGTTGGTTACAAACACAGAATATGAATCAGCATTGTCAAGCCCCAGAAGTTTGCATAAGTCACAATATTCCTAACCATCTATTTCCCAGAACCCTCAACAGTATATTACTTCTGCCAACTCTATAAAAAGTTTGTTCTGCACATATACATCTGATATGCATTTTGTGTGTTAAAACTTACCCTTTGATTTTTGGCCTTTTGCCTCGTCTTATTTATTTTTGTAAGCTGCCCCTTTTATGTGGGAAGGAATAAAGCACACTGCAAATAAGCAATCTTGGAGAGGTATTTCCTAATTCTGTGAGAGAGAAAAATGGCAGTTTTATTAGCCATTAACTTCTTTCATTTTCAAGCATAAACACAACTGCAATTGTTTTGACAAAAAAAGAGAGAGAGAGAGAGAGAGAGAGAGAGAGAGAGAGAGAGAGAGAGAGAAAGAATTTCTATTGGGTCACTGAAGAGCCTTAGGCACAGCTAGACTCAGTGGGTTAAATAATAATAGCTTCAGAATTCTCTCCATCTCTCAGCTCTTGTTTCTTACCTTCATTCACAAGAAGACTCCTACAAGAATCCAGGGAAAGAGAATACACATATCCAAGACCTGTACCAAAAAGCCTGGGAAAAGCTATGATTGGTATCATAAGTCATGTGCTCATTTGTGAACCAGTCAGTGTGACCAAGATAATGAAATGCTCTCATTGGCTAGACAATGGTTCTTTACCTTCAGTTAGGAACACAGTGGGTTTTACCACAGCCAAACTAAAGAAACCCTATAGTATTAGAAATTGTAGAATTATAGGATCAAGGCTGGATGATCCATAAAAAAAAAAAAAAAAAGTTACTAGGTAGAAAATATAGACAGCCTAAGCAGATTTGATAGGTTTTGACCAACCCTTCAGGTTTTTTGTTTATTTGGGTTGGTTTCTCAAGACAGGGTTTCTCTATGTAGCCCTGGCTGTCTTGGACCTCACAGAGATCCACCTACCTCTGGTTCCCTGAGTGCTGGGATTAAAGGTGTGCAAGATCACCAACGGGCAACCCTCTGGGTTTATAATAAAAGGTATTTGATGCAATAGAAATAGAATCCAGTCCTCTGTTACTTTAGAGACACTGACATGTCCCTCTACATTTCAGATGACTCTTTAAAGAGTCTACTTCAAATGATTCTGGTAAGCTACCAACAGAATTATACAAAGATAAAAAAACTGATGCAAAAGTATTTGCTAAAGTTTCACAAAAATGTATATTGCATACATATGAAAAAATAAAACTAGAAAACTCCACATATTCCCAATTGTCATATTGGAAGAGAGCCTCCCTGAGAGGTAAAGTCAATGAAAACCAATGAATGTGGATTCAAGTCCTAACCTAACCACCTTTGCTGCACCCCAGCTTTACTTGTATTCAAACTGGTTCAATTTATTGTGCTCAACTCATCCTGAACCACTGCCCTCAGGAGGCAGGCAAGAACAGTGCCTGTAATCACTACTAAAAGTTAGAAAGTTCTCTAATTATCAAGCTGACTTCTTTCTAGGGACATTTCTGCCTTTGATTTCTGGGTAACTAACAAGCTTATGATTTTCCTTAACTGAGAGTGACCCACCATCCAATGTGGACCAGCACACTTATGGGCAGTCACAGTTGCGATTGCAATCCTGCTGAACCTAATTCAGGGATGGGCAAAGGAAAGAAGCCAAGAATTGGGGGACTTTCTGAGCTTTTCTGGTTGGAAAGTTTGTTTGGGAAGAGCCACATGTAGGCAGGGACCAAACACGGAGTCTGTTTTTCATCCAGTTACCCGAGGAAAGCATGAATTAATTGTTCTTAGGCAATAACAGAGAAAATTACATGCTCTGTACTGAGTGGGAAAGCAAGGCTGCTGCCCAGGTGCTTGCTCACACCTGCAGGGATATGGCAGGAGATGAGAGGCCTGGATGGCAGGTTCCAGCAGCTAGCCTCAAAGCAGTGGCTGCTTATGTGTCTGAAGAATGGGGATTTGGGAGGTACCGACTCTCCAAAATGTACCACCTTCCCACCCTGCCTGGCAGGCTGCTGGCTCCAGCTCTCATCTGGGACACAATTCCTTTGGGGGCACTACTGTCAAAAAGCTCTGCTAGCCTGCAAAGACCAAGGCAGAACCACTAACTTATTATCTCCTGCTGGATTGGAACCCTATTTGTTGGAGGTGTGATAGAAGAGTCTTAGAAGATCAATTCTGCCTGCCGGTCCCCGAGGATGAACTTTCTGTGTGAAAACTTATATAAATGCATCACCACAGATTTCATGCACTTGGTCACATCTGACCTTAGCCTCTTGATTTAAATAACGAGAAGGACAACATGCTTCTCCTGTCACTCAACAGCAGATTTTTCAGATTGTTTATTTATCAGTGCCCTATTGGCGACTTCTGACATTCAAGGGTGCCTGTCTGGAACTTGTTTTCCGTACCAATTTGTTAAAAACAAAATCTTGAGTTTTCTTGACATCCAGATGGCATTTGTTAATGGTAATGGTTTGCTTCAGGAACCCCGGGAACACTTATTTTCTCTCTGAAACAAAAAAGTTCCCAATGGGAGAGGGCAGCTCTCTCTGCTTTAGGCTGCCCTGGTTCTGAGCTGTCTTGTCTTTTGTTCTTTCTTAGTAACTGGGATGGCATTGCTTTCATTAACCATGCTACCTCCACACAGAGACAGTATTGCCTCATAACATATGGCACTGTGCATGCTTTTGAAAACAAGGAACTATAAAGTTTCTTTTTTGGCACTGTCCCTCTGCACCCCCCCACTCTGGCAGTTTCCACACACAACAGTCTCCATGCTGTTTGTGGTCAGTTTGGAGAGTTTCAAACTTTAGACTTTTCAAACAGCCATCTCTATTAGATGCCAAAAAACAACTGGTTGCTTCTAACCATCTCTGGGCGGGTCCATCAGAATGCTGAGGAGTTCTGGGGCTTGTGTCTTCTTTTGTGGGCAGCCTCTATGCTAGACATTTTTCTTGAAACAGTGCTTTGCCCGGTTAGATGATGAGATGGTCAGTGGTTTGTGCTGGGGGAGTGAAACCAGCCAGTTCTGTAGGGGGAGAAGGGTTATGTAGATGAAAAGCTGAACTGTGCCGTGGAGTCTGCCCTGGGACCTCACCTCAGGCAGGCAGCCTTCTGAGAGGTTTTCAGTGACAAAGGAGCCACTACAATGCCAAGTCAGCTATTTGGGAGTGTGCTGAGGTCTGGCCAAGCCAACAGAGTGTGGGCCATGTATGAAACAGCATCCTCTTCATCTGAGAATGTCATTAGATCACCAGACTGACACAGGAAAACACATGTGTAGCCCTCTATGGTATGGGTCACACTCACCCTTCTCCCAGGTCCACTTCTCTTCCTGAGAGCCTGGCAGGGTGAGATGTAGAAAAAGGGTGAAAACCAGGAGGAAGAAGGCTGGGCTCTCTGAATACTAGGGTTATGAACCATGGAGACTGCCTGTGCCGCCATACCCAGCAGCATCCAAAGTTCAATAGCTTTGGTAGAATTCAGGGAGCTGAGTGAAGCAGGAGGATCATCTTGAATTTGAGGCTATCCTGGCTCCATAAGTGAAATCCTATTCCAAAAATAGAGGGCTAGAGAGATGGCTCAGGGGTTAAGAACACTTTCCATTCTTACAGAGGACCAGAGTTCAGTTCCCAGCACTGGTGTCAAATAGCTCACGACCATCTGTAACTCCAGTTCTAGGAGATCACGCTGCTCTGACCTCCGCAGGTACCTGCACATACATGACATACACACATGTGGATACATACACATAAATAAAATTTTAATTCTTCTTCTTATATTTTATTTTTATTTTATGTGAATTGGTGTTTTGTCTGCGTGTATAACTGTGTAAGGGTGTCAGATCTTGGAATTACAGACAGTTGTTAGCTGCCATGTAGATACTGGGAACTGAACTCAGATCCTCTGGAAGAACAGTCAGTGCTCTTAACTGCTGAGCCATCTCTCCAGCCCAAAAATTTTAAAATAAATATTTAGAAATCAATATCTTTAATCTAGTTAGACAGCTGGTCTTTTTCCCCTTCTGACCAGTGAATGGATGAGTCAACAATGCGCAACCTAAGCAAACTGCAGCTTTCATATCCCCTGCTGTAGAACAATTCTTTTCTATGCTATAAATATGTATTACTCTCATTGGTTATTAAAAAAGCTGACAGTCCTAAAAACCAAACTGAGAATGATCAGAAGAAAGAGGGTGGAGTCAGGGGATACACCAGTGAGCCAGACAGAAAGCAAGACATGCTAGAGGACAGACATACCATGTCTCCACATAGTAGAAGGTAAATTAATAGAAATGGATTAATTTAAGTTGTAAAAGCTAGTTAGTAACAAGCCTGAGCTATTGGCCTAGCATTTATAAGTAATATAAGCCCCAGTGTGATAATTTAGAAGTGGCTACTGGGATGGGAAAACTTCACTGTCATATGGCACCCAACATAGGGCTCAGACCCATGACCCTGAGATTAAGATTCTCGTTGTACCACCTGAGCTAGAATGCTGTGGAACAATCTTTGTACACTGTAAATATGTACTGCTCTCATTGTTAATAAAAAGCTGACTGGCCAATAGCTGAGCAGGGAGAGATTGGACAAGACAGCCTGAAACAGACAGAATGCTGAGAAGAGGAAGGGCAGAGTCAGGAGTTGCCAGCCAGATGCACAGGGAGCAAGGGATGGACAAGCCATGCTAATAATAAAGGTACCACTATGTGGCAAAGTATAAATAAGGAATATGAGTTAATTTAATGTAAGAGTTAAGTAGTAATAAGCCTGAGCTATCAGTCAAGCATTTATAAGTAATATAAGCCTCTGTGTTGGTTATTTGAACCTGGAGGTACAGATAGAAAAACATCTGTCTACAAGACCCTACTAGTACTTGGGGATAAGGGAGCCATTCTGGCTCCTTGCTACAGGTGTCACAGAACCTACCCCTGCTTCTTGGTTCACATCCTTCCTAACTGGAAGTCTCTAGGGCTAGGCTTAGGTCTGCCCTGATCCCCTGCTGATAGATTTCACTCACTGTCAACTCCTGCACACTCAGATTGCTTGGTTCACCCCATCACACTCACCCTACCACTTCTGTGTTTGGTATTTACTTCTGGCCCTTTGTTCTTCCCCAATCTTGAACCCCTGGAGATTCTCCTGTGCTTTTTCCTATGTTGGGGTTAGGGGATGGACCTAAAACCCAGACTGACTCAAAGCTATGAATGAGACCAAGACTGCACAATAAAACCCATGGGAAGAGCCTCCCAGACCAGCAGATGAGCCACAGGCCCTGGTAGCGCATCTCCTACAAAAGCAGAAAGCTCACAACTAGAATTCAGTCCAAGAAAGATGAAATGACCTATTGTACTTGTAGTTCTCGGCAGACCACAGACCCTGGCTTCTCTCTCCCCACCCTCACTCTATCTATTCATGTTTGTATGCTTTGTGCATACCCTTTTGTTTGCATATTTTGTCCTTAAAAACTATCAATTCATCTAATAACAGTACAAATGCTAGCCAGCACTCACTGAGAACTTACTATGTGCCAGGCTCATGGTCTGTGAAGGTACATAATAGTCTCGGAAGCTCTTTTAAAAAATGATTTGAGATTGAAAATAAGCTGAGGAAATGTGGCCAAGGAGGTGGAGAGGCAGATAGGACTGCTGGGTTAGACAATGAACAATGTCCCACTCGTCTCCTTGGTAGCATCTCTTCCATTGGCTGCCAAAAATCCTCCGTGTTGTAATGGACATGAATTGTCTCCCTCTCCAGATTCTTAAACCACTGACTTCCACTCCCATAATTCTGTCAAAAACAGCTCTCCACTAGGTCACCATGACTTTCTTCTGGCCAAAGCAATGTTTTTTCCTGCCATTCTCATCTTTTCTGACCTCTTGGCAGGATTGGAGATTGGGGCCTTCGGGATGCATTTCTCTCCAGTGTTCCCTTTGCCAAGCTCTCCAAGGAGCATTCTGAATGCAAGTGCTCTGCAGGGTGCTGTGAAAAGCATAGTTCCCCTCTGCAGGAGGCGGTCCCTGTCCATCAAATCCACCTGTCCTGCCCACCTCTGCCTCCCCCATTCCTGTGCTTTCCAGATATCTCACAGACTGAGGTCCCAAACAAAGGCATCTTCTTCCAATTAGTTTATTCTTCAAAGACATCAACTTCCAAGTGTCTCTGAAGGGACTGGAAACCCAGGTGATGCTCAGTTGGTTTTACGCTTGCCTTGCATGCATAAAGATCAGTTTAATCCCTAGCATCCACAATAAGAGACCAAAAACCAAGTATGGCCACATGCATTTGTAAGCCTAGTGTGGAGGAGCCAGAGCCAGGTAGATCCCTGGGTCTTTGCTGGCCAGCTACACACACACACACACACACACACACACACACACACTCACACACACACACTCAGAGAGAGAGAGAGAGAGAGAGAGAGAGAGAGAGAGCACTCAATGCCCTGGTATCATTTTCCACTAGATAAACCAGAACCCAACTCTCTTGGCAGCTCTCACCTTTCACCTCTCACCTTTCACCTCTCACCTTTCACCTCTCACCTTTCACCTCTCACCTTTCACCTCTCACCTTTCACCTCTCACCTTTCACCTCTCACCTTTCACCTCTCACCTTTCACCTCTTACCTTTCACCTCTCACCTTTCACCTCTTACCTTTCACCTCTCACCTTTCACCTCTCACCTTTCACCTCTCACCTTTCGCCTCTCACCTTTCACCTCTCACCTTTCACCTCTCACCTTTCACCTCTTACCTTTCACCTCTTACCTTTCACCTCTCACCACTGTTGGTTGCCTGACCTGCTGGCTCGTTTCAGAGCTCAGTCAGCACCTTGGATTTTTCCCGCCCTATGTTTAACTTGAAAATGAAATTTGTTAACATTTCGAATATTATTTGATCTGGACATGTCACTTTTAGAAATGTATCCTAAATAGAGATATGTCCATCGAAGATGATATACAAGAATCTCAAGTGAGGACAGCGTAAGTAGAGTGGGGGATGGGTTAGCGCACCGTGATATGTTCACAAAAAAACAAAAACCAATGCAGACTTCTGCACTGTTAAATGAGAACATAAGAAGGGAGGGGCCATGAATAGACAGGGCACAGCGAATGTGTGGGGCAGTGTGATGTTTGATATGGTAGATTGGTGCTGTTATACATCTGTCAAAACCCATAGATGCCAAGCCCAAGAGCAGAGCCTCACATAAGCCACAGACCGTGTGTAATCAGATGTGCATCTGGACTCATCTTGGGGACCTGGGCAGCCCGGGATCAGCATTTGTGAAATCTCTGGATCTTCCTCAGTTCTGCTGGGATCCTTAAAGGTGCTTCTGGGAGAGCTTGGGGTGAGGGTGGGGCAGTGAAAAGAAGGTTTACCTTGACATGAAAAGAAAAGAAGAAGAAAAAAATGGAGGATGGAAGGAGAAAAGAAGAAAAGGAGCCAGAGCCAGCTTCGGGACCAGCAAGATGCCTTAGCCGGTAAAGGTGTTTCCCCGCAAGTCAAGCTGACAATTGCAGTTTGAACCCAGGTGACAAGAGGGAAATCAAGGGGCTGGAGAGATGGCTCAGCGGTTAAGAGCACCGTCTGCTCTTCCAGAGGACCCGGGTTCGATTCTCAGCACCCACATGGTAGCTAACAACTGTCTGTAGTTCCAGTTCCAGGCAAAACACCAAGGCAAGTAAATAAATAAATGAGTAAAGTTTTTTTAAAAAAAAAAAAAAAAAAAAAAAAGAGGAAAATCAAATCACAAAGTTGACCTCTGCAGTCCAGACACTAATAGTAATAAAAAATAATTAATTAAAAGATTGTTTTAGGCTACCCAGGAATGTCAATGAATGCCTTTCTCAATCCATTCTTTTCCTTGCTCATGACACACTAGCACAACCCTATTCTTTGAGTTCTATTAAGACTTTCTTTCCAAAGATATTTGCATAAGTCAGGAAGAACTGTGACAGCTTTGAAATGGAAGAGGAAATGTGTAGTCATCTTAACTAGCTGGCCCCGCTCGGCCTTCCCCAACATCTATTTCCTCTGAGCTGATTTTCAACCCTGTGAGCTGTTGGTACCTGAGAGCTGTGCAAATGGTTGGTTCCCATTCACAGATCATGTCTAATAGAGGGATACCCAGTCTTCCAACACCTAATTTGGCATCTATTTATATATTCACTTCTTGATGGATTTCAAGAGATGTGGTACTTTCAGTTCTCCTGAGTCGGTCATCACCTTGTATTGTGCAAATTCTATTTGGCATTATAATAAAACCCAGAGCTAGATATTGGGAAAAAGCTGAAATATCAAAGACACAGGGACCAAACCATAGCCAATTCTTACCTAGTCTGAAGACTCAGGCCAAACAGAGTAGGTTCTGTCTCCATGAGTCCTAAAGCTGACTGGGTGAGTAAGAAAAAGGGGGCTGGCTTTTGTCTTTTTTTAGTCTTATATATTTTTTTCTGCCCAGCTATTTTTTTTCTTGGTTCAACTATCTTAGAGCTGGGATTAAAGGTATGTACTACTATTGCCTGGCTATTAGTCCTTGAACTCACAGGGATCCACAGGAATCTCTGCCTCCCAAATAATGAAATTAAAGGCATGAGTCACCATTGTCTAACCTCAAAGTTTGGCTATGGGTGACTCTGTCTTCTTAATATTCCAGATCATTTTTTATTAAATATGCAATAGATCATTACAACCTTGCACTGTTTTTCTCATAAATTGATGCCTTAAATAAAACCTCTGGCAGATGTTCCTCATACATCTTTATGAAAATCATGAGTTACCTTTTTAAAAAATATCCTGCAGGCTAAGGGTGTGTCCCAGTGATAGAGTACTTGGTTAGCATCAATGAAGAACTAGGTTCCACCTCTCTAACACTGAGACAGACCGACCGACAGATAGACGAGGCCCTTTCACATAGACCTTCATATTTTGCTCTTCCTCCTCACCCATATATGCCTGCTCATTCTTTAGCAGGAATGTCACTGATGTCATTCCCTGAGGGAGGCCTTCTCAAATCTGCAAGTCCTTTATGATTCCTTGTCTTAGGGATCTACGTTACTGCAGTGCATAGTATATATTTTATAATTTGTGTTCTGTTGTGCTTTTGAGAGTCAATTGCCTGCTATTTAACTTTTTCTTCTTTGTATCTTTCTTTCTTCCATCCTGTCTTGATGTTTTAAGACCGAGTTTTCATGTGTAGCTCAAACTAGCTTCAAATGCATGTTACTTGTGCCTGACCCACAAGTGCTGGCTGTACTGGCCCTGCCACCATATTCTGCTCATAATATTCTTTATTTTATACATTTTCTATAAGGACTATGTATACTTTTATGATGTTGCAAGTGGCATCTTTAATCATTGCTGTCAAAAGCAATAGAAAAAAAGAATTGCAGTATTCTCATTGTGAATTGCCTCTTACATCTCCATGGAAGCCTCCTTCTCCCGGAGACACTAGCCCACCCAGATTGCTCCCCACACAAACGACTGAAAATTGCAGTTATATTCACTTCTACGCAATCATCCTTACTGCAGCATTCAGTAACAGGGTAATGAGTGTGTGTGTGTGTGTGTGTGTTTGTGCATGTGTGTGTCTTATAGTTTCTACTCAAAAAGAGTTTATGGCTTAGTGTGTAGTAGATTATGAAAAGACAAAGCAATGTGCACAGCTCAGTGGTAGAAACTGTGGTTAGAATATATAATGCTATGGGTTCAGTCCTCAGTTACCAACATAGAAGTCACGTAGCAATATGAAATACTATAAGTCAAGTGCTATAAACTTTATACAGATACTCAGACTTGAACTCCCAGGGGCTGGGATGGCTTTGTTCCCTCTGTTATAATATTAACCCTGCCTCTTTGTACATCTTGTAAGTTAGGCTCAGGGTAGTTACACAGAAGAGCATCTTGCCTTGGCTGCCTTAACATGGTGCAATGTTAGTAGTTCAGCCTAGACAAATGCCAAAAGGTCCCAGAGATGAGGTCAATGGACCTGATCCACTGGGAAGGACTTAGTTTCTCTGGGGCCGGGAGTTTGCCTGGGATGTTCTCCCACAGCAGAATGTGTCTGTTCCAGAACACTGTGTAAGTGTTCATGGTCTAAAGCTTGGGTTTGATTTCTGGACTTCTGGGATGGCTTACAGGAGAAAAAGCCACTCAGAGGCTGAATAAAGGATGCCTGTGTCTGTTCGAGAGCTCTTTTGCAACTGGAGAAGAGCAATGGCTCTTTCCTGCAAATTGTGTTGTTATGGGAACCCAGAGTGCAGTAAGAGTGCTTCTAGGTGAGTCTTGGCCAGACTAGGCCAGTTGCTTCGTCAACACCTCTGACTCCTTGCTCTGGTCACAAGAGTGCCACCTATTGGAAAACTTGGTTTCTGCAGCATCTCTAACTAAGGGGCACATAGGTCAGGTTAGAGCTGTTCCCCTGTGGCTTTACACGCATGGGCACCGGTGCCCGCTCCCACACCTTCCCTCCCGGGAATGCTGCCATCGTGCACAGCTGAGAAGTTCGGCTGTGAAGACATTACCCAGCCATATCTATGATTAGGTTTGCATGGCCGTCTAATCAGTCACACAATCGAACGAAGCAGAAGATTGTGGCTGGGAGATGGAGTCAGGACCGACTACTATTCTTCGTGTTACATTCCCAGGTGACCTCAGAAAAAGTCCTAAAAATGTCTTCCTGTCCTTCAGACTTGGAACTATCTCACTATTACCCTGCATCCTTTGGAGTTTTGTGTTTGAAAACTTCAGCCCCATCTGAGTTTCCTTGTAAAATGAGAATCCACTAGACTTCTTTCTTGGGTACATGCCCTTTATCCTCTCTCTAAGATGTCAAAACACCATTTTACAGTTTCCCCCATTTCTTCCTTTCCTCCCTCCCCCCTCCCTCCTTACATTTTTATACTGGGGCTAGACACCCCAACCAGAGCATGCTAAGTATGTGCTCTGCACCCCAAGTTCCTGTCCCCTTAGTTTTCTGTATGGCTGGCTCCAGAAAGATTCCTGGGCAGGATGGGTCAGGGTCTAAACCCATACAACTCCTTTTCGGGAGGAACCTTGCTGAGCCAGGACCGTACCTCTGGCTGGCGACTAAGGATGGAAAGTTTCCCAGACACTGGTATGGAAACCTAGTGGGAATCTCAGTGGCACACTGTGAATGTGACAGTCTAGATACAACGGGAGCAGCCAAGTGTAGGGTTGGAATGCCAGGCAACCGAGCTCTCTGCTCCCAGTGAGGCCTCTCAACCCACCCTAGGACAATGTAAAAGATTGTCATGTGTTCTTTGCAACTTGGCCATGATGGTTTTCACGCAGGCCTGGGGGCCATATTGTTCTTCCCCTCCTGGCAGATCTTTGGCACCCACTCTCCTCTCTAGCTGCCCGCAGGCCTCCCTGCAGCTCTACCTTGGCATGATTAATGCAGTCCAGCTTTCCCCAAGGGACCGGGGAAGTGGGAGTAAATTCATGCTAGAAGCCTAATTTGACTAATCACATTTACTTATCTAGTTATTTATCTATCTATCTGTCTATCTATCTATCTATTTATTTATTTGGTAGACTTCCTATTTGCTGTTTCTTCCTATACAAAGCCAGGCAGACACTCGATGCTTAAGATTTTCTTCATTCAAGGACTGCCAAGAAACAGAGCTTGAGTCTGCTAAGAAAACAAAAGAAACCGTGGCTTCAGAACATTTGGGCTCTGGGAACCGGCTGGGTCCCTGTTGCAGAAGTCGGGGTAAGGGGTGTGGGGGTAAGGGGTGGCTGCCACCACTATGCTCTATGCGATGGCTGCCAGTTATTAGGCCTGTCTGGCTGAGGGGGAAGCACACGAAGAAAACGACAATAAAAGGAAGATTAATGGTTCCTGAGGAATAAGTACTGTGCAGACTGGGGTGGGGGGGCACATCTTCTACGCTTGATTAGAGTTCATAGTCAAGAGGATAAACACCACTTAATTCACAAATGATTACCATTTGGAGATGATTAAATAAATAAATATCCCTAGAAGAAAAGTTCACAGGACATAAGCCGCGAGATCCTATGCAGAACAGAATTCTGTCTTGGGTCTGGGGCATGCTGAGATATGTCCTGGCTTGGCCTCCGAGGTTGTGGGAGCTTCGGGAGTCTCATCCTTACAGTACTGGAGCACTGATTACACACACACACCCCAGCATTAAAGAGGGGGATGAGTCCTGGCACATGCTCATAGGTGGCAAGGGCAAGGTTGCAGTGAGCAGGATAACTTGTCCTTTTCATCTTTTTGGTCCAAAATGCCCATCGCGTGGAGGCTGAGAAGGTCTCAGCGTCTCCTCGACACTACAATGTCTTGAAAGAAGTCAAGCAAAGGGTTCCCAGCTTTTCAGACATTCAGAGCTCATGGGAACCTATGAAACTGGTATTCTGATCTTGATAGGGCTGGAATGTCCCTGGTGCTTGGGCCCGGGGTCACGTATCCTCTGGAATCAATTGCCAAATGCCCAGCCGCAGGCAGCCGGTGCCCTCTAGAGGAAGAAATGCGTTCCTGCCCGCTGAGGCGGTCCCTAGGTCTTCTGGGCCTCTTCCGCATCCCAGTGTGGCTAGAGGAAAAACCCAGACTTTTCTTTATTAAGAGTCTGGTTTCAGCTCCAGCTGGTCCACTGGCTCCCAGTGACTAAGGAAGCCTCTCTCACTCACATCAGTGCTCCCCAGGCACTCTCAGGGGAGTAGGCAGTGAGCAAGCACAAAGGCATGGGTCAGTTGCAGCCCTGAAATTTTACCGTCACAAGTATCTGATCATTGTCAAATAGTCAGACAAGTATGACAGAAAGCGGTGAGACACAGCACATAGCACGTGTCGTTTCTTCAGTAGCTCCTGCCTGTGGTCCCAGCATTCAAGAGGTTGAGCTAAGAGGATCTCTGGTTTGAGACTCTGTTTCCAAATGAGATATAATGTAATTTCAGTAGGGCTAACTGCATTTAAAAACACAGAGAGCAACGGGATACAGATAATTGGAGGAGGTGGGGCTGGGTACCACTTTCAGGTATTTAGAGCAGAGAAGGAAGATCTTGCTAGGAAGTAGTCATAAGTGAGGACGTGGTGACACACACCTTTAATTCCAGCATTTTGGAGGGAGGCAGAGGCAAGAGGATTTCTGTGAGCTCAAGCGCAGCCTGGCTTATACAGTAAGTTCTAAGACGGCCAAGGTTACACAAAGAAACCCTGTCTCAAATGGGATAGGGGTGGGGTGGGGCCTCTAAGTGAGAAGACGAGTGTGACCTTATGAACTGACTGAACTGAGTTACCTTTGGCCAAGGCAATAGAGGCCACACCCTGGACCTCGGGACTTAGACGTTCCCAAGGCGTTCTTGTTTACTCATCATATTCAGACTCCAGGCAGATGCTTCTCCACCACCTCATCCACATGCATCAGTGCTGTGGGTTGTGGTCTGCCAGAGTTGAGACAAACACAGGGTCACATGACTGAAGTGCTTAGGTAAGAGGGTGAATGAACTGATACTCTAAAGGTTCCTTTGCAGATAATATTTGTGCAGTGGGCTGAACAAAGGACTGTGTCCTGGTCTTTTACACGTCCCCGTTCCTGCTCTGTTACAGCAATATCTGCAGCCCATGCACATAGAATGGGGATTGTTTTGCAGTGTTAACGTGAAACAATTTGATAACTGTAAGACAGACGTTTGAAACGAGCCAATTCTTAACCTTCACAGTCAAATGAGAACTGAATATTAAGGCTAAGCCTATCTGAGGAACTGAGAATGTAGTTTAACGTAGACTGAGGCTCAGGTTCACTTCTTAGCAAATAATAATAATAAACAAAGGGACTGTTTTATATGATTCAGTTGAATTCTCAAATAGCTTGTTTAATAATTAAATAGTTGTAAATTTTCACACAACTCACTTGAATATGCATTCATGTAATTATAAATAATCTTGAGTACTTGAGAGAAGTAACATTTTTGAAAGCATACATTAAAAACATTTTAACTTCAAATTTATGTTTGTTATGTTTTAAGTGATAACACACTTAAATTCCGTGCACATTGAGACAGTAACATTTTTTAAAACTTATTTATAACTTACCTTAATGGAGCATTAATGATTTAGTGGTGCCCATATTCGTGAGTTCCCTTAAATGAAAGTATCTCTGCACAACAAACTTATACTGTGTTATAAATAATGCATGTCACCATTTTATTATTCATTCAAGTTTCTCTAACAAAAACCCAGAACCCTCAGACATGCACAGTAATAATTGAATTCAGTTGTTCTATTTTCCTAACATACGTTTAGCACAGATTTTTCTGTTTTGTCATTAGGAAGAATTTGCCATGGTAGGAACAGAGAACATATTTTATGGAGCAGTTTTTAGTGGGTTTTTTTTTTGTTTGTTTGTATAAATTCTTGGAGATGCGGGATACGTGACCCATTTGTGCCAATGGCCAAGGTCCCAGTACGTGACCCATTTGTGCCAATGGTCAAGGTCCCAGTTAGGTGGAGATCTGTGAGGAGAAGCGATGATGTACTTGAAGACACAGAAGCAGCAAAGTACTGGAGATGTTTGAAGATCACAAAGGGACCTGACAGATGAGGCTGAAAGAGGTGGACGAGTCAAGCCATCATGGAACCCTCGGAAGCCATTTGGGGGCTTAACCCACAGAGGGCGGGCGGTTCTGGCTACTGGATGGAGGACAAGAACAGAGACAAGCCCATTGGTCGCCCTTTGTTTCGGCACTGACAAAATACAGGCACACTGAGCTTCCTTTGAGTTCTGGCAGTAGGGATAGGGCATGCGCAGATTGGGACTACATCCCAGGCAAGAGTGAGTGTCTGCCATGGGAAAAGGGGAGCAAGGTGTCAATTCCGTTGGTTTGTGTGGCTGAGTTTACAGCCATCCCCAGCATCTGTGGTATTGTTTCCAGGACTGCCTCTCTCCCGTTCTCCCTCAGATGCTCTAACTGCGGATGCTCATACCAGGTTTGCATTTCGTCTACGCTTATCCCTGTCATATGCTTTGAATCTTCTCCACTTAAGATCCCTAATACAGTGCAAATGCTGAGTCTAATTGTTTACTGCATTGTTCAGAAAACTACGACACAAAGACTCATGGGATCCATAGAGAGGGAAAATGGTCTTTTTCGTCAGCGTTTGTTTGGACCCATATATATGGAACCCATACATATAGATAGCTATGAGGGCTAGCTATGTACTGAGATAGAAATTCTCTTTTGTAGAACTGTGTGAGTGGTCAGGTGAGAGACTAAACAAAGCAGGAGAAATTTTCCTGCAGTACCTGCTCCTAGCCTTAGCAAGTTTGCAGGTCTCACTGGGACTTGCTTTCCATGTTCAGTTAGTCAGTCAGCTGTTGCTACAGGGTTCCAGAAACATAGCTGGTCCTTGAACTCCTTTTAGCCTTGAAATCCCAGTCATAAGGTAACAGAATGGGACTCTGAGAATGTGAATTTTTCAAAATGAATTTCCCCCCTCCCTCCCTCCCTCCTTCCCATCCTCCCTCCCAACCACTCAAGCTGGGGATTGAACTCAGGGCTTTGTTACCAACTGAGTTGCATGCCTAGCTCTTCCAATAGGACTTCCTGAAGACTGAAAAGGAATCAGTCAGTAGAAATGTTCACTCTAACCATCTTCCAGCTGCCAAATTGCACCGCTGATGTCATTACTCACAGTCTGTGTCTCTGTACAGGTCCTGTTTTAGGAATGAGCAAGTTTAAGGTAATGGCACTGTGTATTTAGTAGACTCATAGCTCTGTGCACTCAAATCTCTGTGATATCAGAACAATGAGCCTCAGGGCTGGTGCTTTGTGGTAGAGCACTTTCCCACACCCACAAGGCCCTAAGTTCCATACCCATCACTGTAAAAAGAAAGAAAAATAGGAACTTGAGAGTCTAGCTGTTTGGCTTCTTTGTTGGCCTAATGAAGTAGGGCTTTGGACTTCATTGTGACATCAGATGGCCACACAGCTGGCTGGTGACAGACAGGAGCTGGCCCCTAGGCTGGGACTTCAAATGTGCTTCCCATAAGAAAAGCCTCTGCCTCAGGGTAAAGGAATGGGTTGGATGAGCAAGCTTGTGACAGTGAGTGGGTTTAAATGTCTTCTTGGAGCAGTGGTAGACTTAGGTCATTGCCTGATGGGCAGCTTTATTGAGTCTCCCAGAGGTCAGAGCTCTTTCCTAAGTATAGTAATATTGATCTGCTCTCCACCAATCATCCAGGCCACCAACATTTGTTGAGAACCTTGTAGTGGCCTGGGTAGCTAAGAGTGGGGGCCTCGAGATGTCCCAGGGATTCTGTGGTCTGTGGGGTAGGGGTGTTGAAGAAAGTGATGTGACAGTTTCAATCCTTAGTTTGTTGCTGTGATGGACACGTCCACGGGGTCACCTGGGATGAGTCAACAGTGATAGGAACAGTAGGGGAGAGCAACCAATCAGCCCTGGGCTAAACAGCGAGCCTGACAGGAACTGAACACAGAAGGAAGCCTGAGGCAATGGTGGTTCCTAGAACAGCCTGAGCAAAGACAGATTCAAGCAGTAGAATCCAGGACATCTGAAGAGTCACAAGACTCTATGACATGGTGTAGGGCGCGGTTTGCCTTTGCACAACTTGCCGGAACATTCTATTGCCGCTTATGCTAATTAGGCATCGAGTAGTGACCAATCCGATGTGCTTATGCTAATTAGGCATTGAGAAAGGACCTATCCGATGCGATCCTCAAATATGATAATGAGCCATTGTTTTGGGCCAATCACCAGCCATATGCTAATGAATATTACTTTGAACCAATCACCAGCCATATGTTAATGAGGCATTGTGATGGGCACCAATCACGTGCCAGGCTTCCCTATATAAGCAGGCTGAATCTCAGGCTCGGGGTCTTTTTTCCACCATTTCACAACTGAGCTGTACTCCAATAAAGTGTGATCCGAGAAGAATCGTGCGTGTGGTGACTCGGCGTTCTGCAGGCCAGAAGCGGCTCGCCACAACATGGGTTAGGAGGTAGCTAGGAGGCCAAGGACAGTCTCCACCATCTACTGAAGTGGATATCTAATGAGTCTCAGAGCTCTAGACCCTCTTGCTATTATTCCAGAGCGTCAAGACATGTCCCCAAATGAGGTCTTCATCCTAATCATAGCTGCTCTCTACACCTTCACGCATCCCTCCTGAGAAAACAGTTTTAAATAAATGAAACACCCAGAGTGAGACTCAAAGACAATGTTGGGACTTTAGGGGCAAGTAGGAAAGAAAGTGTCACAGCTTGGGCTGTGTGAGACCTGGGCCTCCCTATTCCCTTTTAGCAAGGCCTTCTACAGATGCTTCTAGATCCTTCTTTTGCCTCACATGGTTCATCTCTAGCCCCCACCAGCCTGATTTGTCCCATAAGTGTGGAGTAGGTTTAGAAGAAGGCTCCAAGGTCATTAATCTCAACAATCCGGGACATATGGAGTGCTACCTATACAGATGGCGTGTATGCACGCTCTCACTACCATGGCTTGGGGGCAGAAGAGCCATAGAAGCCCTGCATTGTGCTCAGCCCAGTACCCTTCTACATCTCAAAGTCCTCTTCACATCATGTCCACTCAGGAACAAGATGTGCTTAAGGTTCTGGAATATTTTCAGATTTTGAAAAGGTAATACACAATAAGTGTGTGTGTGTGTGTGTGTGTGTGTGTGTGTGTGTGTGTTACAGGTCTCATGTAGCTCAAGCTGGTATTAAATGGTATGTATCCAACCAAGATTGGCTTTAAATCCTGTGTCTTGGGCTGGAGAGATGGCTCAGAGGTTAAGAGCACTGACTGTTCTTCCAGATGTCCTGAGTTCAATTACCAGCAACCACATGGTGGCTCACAACATCTATGATGACATCTGGTACCCTCTTCTGTATACTGTATACATAATAAATAAATATTTAAAAAACAAATCCTGTGTCCTCCCGTCTTTATCTCCCAAATGCTGGGATTACAGGTCTGACCCACTAAACCTAGCAGGATCAAGGTGGTCAGAACTTGTAGAGTTTTGGACCCTGTAGATGAAGAATCTAGAGATGAGTCTAGAGAGATGTCTAAAGAGATGACTCTAACGTTCTTTTGCTTAGAAGGGGATGCCTGGGTTTCACATGACTATGTCAAAAGTTCATGTTTCAACTGCATAATTGTGGCCTGTATGTCTGGCACCTGATGTAGAAGACATGGTCCGCTGCTGTGGTCCTCAGTGGCAAAGAACAGTAAGAAAGCGGAAGTTACCTGTGAAACAGCACTGCCGCCATCTACTGGATATCTTGAGAACGGCATCCAAGAAACAAGAATTCCCTGTCCTTGAGAAGAGCTAAGAAGAGCAGATGAATTGTTTTTCCTTTCTGTACAATTAATATTTCAGGGCCCAGGGTAGAGCCACTAACTCACTCCTATGAAAACTGCACTGTGAGATGCTAATAAAAGTATCATGTAAAACACCAACATTAATAATGAAACCTCTGGGGTTGGAGAGATGGCTCAGCGGTTAAGGGCACTGACTCTTCTTCCAGAGGACCTGAGTTCGATTCCCAGCATCCACATGGCAGCTAACAACTGTCTGTAATTCCAAGATCTGACACCCTTACACAGTTATACATGCAGGCAAAACACCAATTCACATAAAAATAATGAAACCTCTGACCATATACTCTATAAAACTCCACATTTCCCTCTTAGCCAAGCTGGCAAAAAAAGGGGAGGGGGGATAGGGGGAGAGAGAGGGAAAGACACAAATAACAAAATTAGAGGTCAAAGGGCATCATTACCATGAAAGCCTATACTCCAAGAAGCTGGATAAATAGAAATTCTAAATGTGTATCAGTCACCAAAATGAAACCCATATTCATTATGATGCAATGAATCTTTTTTTTAAAAAAAGGTTTATTTATAATGTATATGCACACTTTTATACTAGGAGACGGCATCAGATCCCATTATAGAGAGCTGTGAGCCACCATGCGGTGGGAATTGAACTCAGGTCCTCCGGAAGAGGAGCCAGTGCTCTTAAGCTCAGATCCATCTCTCCAGCCCATGTTACAATGAATCTTAAGCAGATTCATTATGAGCAAAGAGTTGGGCTCTGCAACCAAAAGCCTCCTTAAAAGGAAAGCCCAGACATACCAGATTCCCTGCTCAGTCCTGTTACATCTTCACAGAAGACCTGAGACCAGTTCTTCCTAACCTACTCCACAAGATAAACAGTGAAGGAACACTACCAAAGTCACTCTGTGAAGCCAGTATTATTATGATACCCAAACTGTAAAGACACGGGACGGGGTGGGGGGGATGACAAGAAATGATTAAAAAAAAAACTATAGAGCAAATTTCTAGATGAACATAATTACAGAATTTCTCAACCAAATACTTGCAAACTGAAGTCAGAAACACATTAAGATCACACACCACCATCAAGTGGGCTTCATCCCAGATTTATATTTACATATGTCAATCAAAAAGCTCACCATATAAATAAACTTAAAGGCAGAAACCACACAGTCATTTCAATTAATGCTATAAAAGACATTTGACAAAGTTCAACATAAGAGTTCTGGAGACTTTGGGAATAGATGTAACACACCTCAAAATAATAAAGGATATGTGTACCAAATCTGTAGCCAACATTGTATTAAGTGGAAGCAGATGTTTTCTATAAAAAATCAAGAATAAATGCTCCCTACCACCTCTCTTGGTTTATGCACTGCTTGAAATCTTACCAACTATTAATTAGATAAGACAAAGATTTATAATGATAAAAAGGGATTAAAAACTACTGCTATCTGCAGAGAATGTGATACTTTACTTAAAAGACACTACAGTGTCAACTAGAAAACTTTTGAATCAAATAATAAACACAATAAAGTCATAAAATACAAAAATCAATATATTGAAAAAGTAGTCTTTACCATTTCCTGATGTGCTAGCTAATTTTATGTCCACTCCATACAGGCTAGAATCATCAGAGGGGAGGGAACCCTGACTGAGAAAATTTCTCCAAAAAAGCAGGTTGTAGGCAAGGCTGCAAGGCAGGAGGGCCCATCTGATTGTAGGTGGGATCACACTTGGACTGGTGGTCCTGGGTTCTACAAGAAAGCAGACTGAGCAAGCCTCGGGGTGCAAGCCACCCCTCCATGGCCTCTGTGTCAGCTCCTGCCTCCAGGTTCCTGCCCTTCTTGAGTTCCTGACCTCACTGCCCTTGATGATGGATGAACTGTTATATAGAACCCTAAGTGAAATAAACCCTTTTCTTTCCAAGTGCATGCACGTGTGATCATGTGCACATGTGTGCATGCCTGTAGTGAATGTGTAGAGATCAAAGGATAATCTGTGGGTGTCAGTTTTCTCCCTCACAATGTGGGTCCTGGGCACTAATGCAGGTTCTGAGAATTGAACTCAGATTGGCAGCAAAAACATCTTCATCCTCTGAACCATCTAACTGGCCCCAGAATATAATTTCTAAATGGAGAGATGGCTCAGAGTTTAAGAGCATTTAAGGCTTTCTTCCAGACAACGTTGGTTTCCAACACTCAGCTCCAAGGGTTCTGGTGCCCTCTTCTGGTCTGCACAGGCATGCACACATATGGCATACATTTCTACAAACCTGTTGTAGGATGGTCTTTCTGTATGTTGTGAACATGTGTTGCTACTATTGCTTAATAAAGAAGCTGCTATGGCTTATGGCAAGGCAGAACATGGCCAGGGGGAAAATCTAAGAGAGGTATAGGGAGAAGAAACAAGGGTCAAGGCAGATACTATGAGCCACCACCAGGGAAGCAAGATGTAATGGAACACGGGTAAAGCCACTAAACCATGTGGCAATACATAGATTAATAGAAATGGGTTAAGTTGTGAGAGCTAGCTGATAATGAGTCTGAGCCAAAGATCAGTTTGTAATTAATATAAGCCTCTGATATTATATTTTATAATAATTTTTTTTATTTTTTTACAAACCAAAAGAAATTTATTTACAAAATGTCTTACTTCAACAACAGTTACAGCCAAGAAACAGGGTATCAAGCAACAATAACTAAGAGACTCTGCTAACTGTGTTAAAGCTATTACGCCCAGAGCAGCTTCTCTCAGTAGCTAGAAAGATGTCTTTCTGAGTTGTCCATTTGCACAAAGGCAGTCATTTATTTAACCAAAGGGGTCTGTGCAAGTAGCATCTGATACTTGTGAGTTCAGCTCAGTCCCACGTTTCTTGGCTTTCTTTTTCTCCTGTCTGGTCAGTTTTTTATTTTTCTTTGTTGACTCCTTCCTCTTTTTCTCCTCCACTATCAGCTCCTTTCTAAGTTTCCTCTTCTTTATTGTCAGCTCCTTTCTCTCCGTCTTTGTCCTGAACACTGACGGAAACTGCTTTATTATAGCCTTCCCGGTTCCGAGCAATTTCAATTGCAAAAAAATTGAATCCTGGGTGCAAAGATGGTGTTCTCCTCAGTGTAGCCCTGGGAACAACCCAGTCGCGGCAAAGTATCATCGTTGTAGTCTTCTACAATCCCTTCAAATTTTAAGCAGAATGGCCTCCACTTCTCTTTAGCTGATTCTGATTTGAGTTCTTCTGGGTCCAATACATCTACCCTGAGCTTTTTGAAATTTTCACAGAACTCAGAGTAGATTTGGTCATCTACTTTGGTGAGTTTCAGGAACTGTGGGTCAACTGATGAAATCAGTTTGTAATAGACTTCTGCATGCTGCATTGCTCGAATGGCCCAAGCCATCTCAATATCTTGGTTGTTTCCATGTGACTCGGCGGGAAGAGAAAGAGTGTGGGCCACGGACACCACTTCCCCAGAAACCGGCTCTTTGATTTCGGTGGCGGTATCTATATTACTGCCAGGTAAGTGCTTCTTCACTTTTCCCTATTTTATAATATTTTATAAATGGCTGTGGGACTGCCAGGCAAGGCAGAAAAACTTCTGGCTACACAAACCCATGTATGTTAATAAATAAAATTGTCTTTCAAAATACCTTCTTTTTCTTGAAATGGTTTGACATTGATTGGCCCCTGGCATAGCACAGAAGCCCCTGTTCTCTGGCTGGTATATCATGGTCCCCATACCTTTCTTGATATATTTTACCTGCATAGGCTAATGGAAAGCCCCGAGTTGCCTTTGTTTACAAGCTGGCTCTCTGCCAGACTTAGCTCCTAGGCCTTGAAAGGATCCTAGAATAAAGCAAGAGCTTGTTCATGTCTAAACAATAAGAGTTAGAGTAGACTTATTTGATATGTTTAAGGCAACAAAACGTCACTCCTTCCTTAAATATTAATTTAGTGATTATCAGGCTTCTATGTCTCTGTAGTTTTACTTTAAAAATCCTTTAAGATGTGTTACTTCTTTGTTTATTTATTTATATTTTGAGACAGATTCTCATGTAGCCTAGGCTAGACCGGAACTTACTCTATAGCCCAGGCTGGCCTTGGCCTTTGTTCCTCCTGTCCACCCTCTTTGCAGTATACTCCCCTACATCTGGCTTGTGCTCATCTTTTAGCAAGGAGCAGAATAAAGTGAGCCTGGGAATCTTATTTCCTCAGAGAAGGAAGCTCTTCAGGGTATGTGAACACACAGCTCACAGAGGACTCACTAGAAGAGTCGCTTCTTCCCATGAATCTCTGGTGAATCTTTTGTTTTCTCGGACAATGTCTTAAATTTCTCAACATAAACCTCAGGATGAATCAGCTAAGAAAATAAGAAACCACACATGAAAACAGCACCTTAGAAGTTGGGGTGAGTCATGGGATAAACAGACATGGTTGATTGCAGGGATGGAGGGGCGTGTGGTTGGTTCACTGGTTTCTTTGTTTGAGACGTGATCTTGCTGTGTAGACCAGGCTAGCCCCAAACTCTTCATCCTCCTGCTTTGGCATCCAAAGTCCTGGGTTGCAGATGTAAACCATCACCTATCCAAGTTCTGTTTTGGGAACTACTTTCCTTTTATGTAGTTCACAGAACACCAACCCACCCATTATGATATTCAATGGCAATTAGAATATTCAGAAAGTTGTGCCAGAAAAAGAACTAGCTGGGAGGTAGAGGCAGGCTGACTCTCTGAGCTCAAGGCCAGCCTGGTCCACAGATGAAGCTCCAGGATATCCAGGGCTACAAAAGAAATAAAGTATTGATATATATATATGTGTGTAATCATAGATGAGCCCTGAGCTTGTGATGCTAAATTTTAAAAAGCCAGTCACAAAAGAACACATATGATTATGTGAGATGTTAATATGAGATGCCCAAAATAGGCAAGTCTGTAGGTGTGTGTGTTGAAGTTGGAGCTTTGGGAATTGATAAAGGGTTTCTTTCAGAGAGATAAAGTGTTTCAAAATTGATTGTGATAATGATGGCTGACAATTGGTTTCTCTCAGATGTGTACCCCTAGGGGTGGAACAGTTGGTTGAATGATACAAGTTTATTTCTCTGAATACTGGATTACAAACATCCCCTGGGCATTCCTTCATGTCCTGGTCCAGTGCTCTGCACACTGATATTCATAAATATTTATTAACTGGAGTGAATGAATGGATGATATTTGCAATTCGAACATAGAACATCAGAGACAGTTGCTGGACTAAACAGGTATCATGAATAACATGAATTTTTAAAAAGAATTGCCTTAGGCAACAGGACTGATGCACATGTGAACTCACACATACTGTGGTAGCATACCAGGGTCTGCACAGGCTTGGGACATATGGCATCCCCACTCTGAGAGGGAAAAGTGGACATTGGCTTGCATCCCTAACTAAGAAACTATCTACAATTGAAGCCTGTTGACAAAGGGAAAATTAGTCTTCTCCAGTGAAATCTCCCTGGGTATGTTAGCCACACTTCAGGGCAAACCACTAACAAGAGTAGTTGGCCAACACAAAAAAACAGGCTCAATTGTGTCCCTGTAGACTTTTTGTCCCATCTGCCTGTCTTAGTTAAAGATTTTATTGCTTTGAAGAGAAACCAAGACCATGGCAACTCTTATCAAGGAAAACTTTTAATCGAGGTGGCAGTTTACAGTTTCAGAGGTCCAGCCCATTATCATCATGGCAGGGAGCATGGCAGCGTGCAGGCAGACGTGGTGCTGGAGAAGTAGCTGAGAGTTCTACATCTTACAGGCAACAGGAAGTCAACTGAGACACTGGGCAGTACCTGAGCACTGGAAACCTCAAAGTCTGTCCCCAGTGACACACTTCCTCCAACAAGGCTATATGCACTCCAACAAATCCACACCTCCTAATAGCGCCTCTCCCTAAGAGATTATGGGGGTCAATTACACTGAAACTACCACACTGGGTATTTTTGTCTTATTGGTCTTTTGCTTGTATATTTTAGGGTTTTTTTGAAGGTTTTTTTTGGGGGGGCTTTGTGAATGCTTCTTGGTTTTTGTTTATTTTGTTTGGTTTTTAAAGAGACAGAAAAAGGATATAGAGCTAAGAGAATATGAAAGGGGGAAAGAAAAGGTATGATCAGAGTTCATGGGTTGAATTCTCTCCCCCCTCCAAGGCTCTGATCACAGACAGTCTTAACACTAACATGTATCATTGCAAAATGTATTCAGCCACAACTCATTTTCTATAAACTGAGAGCACTCTGCTTGCAGCTGAAGAGGTGGCTCATTGATTTGGGAGTGTGTCCTGATTGTGTGAAGGTCCAGCACCTCCAATAAGCATCTCAGAACCATCTTAACACCTACCCCAGGGGATCTGATACATTCTTCTGGCTTTTGTATGCACATGCACATATCACTCACACACACACACACACACACACACAGCTAAAATAAAAATATACCTTAAAAAACAAAAAGTAGTAATACTTGATAGAATTGTTTTGTTAAAATTGACTTCTGAGAAATTCTCAAACAGACACGTACACATAGTAGGTACTCAATCAGGGCTGAGTCATGGGCCAGAAGAGGGCACACATAGTAGGTGCTCAATCAGGGCTGAGTCATGGGCCAGAAGAGGGCACACATAGTAGGTGCTCAATCAGGGCAGAGTCATGGGCCAGAAGAGGGCACACATAGTAGGTGCTCAATCAGGGCTGAGTCATGGGCCAGAAGAGGGTGTTGAATCCCCTGAAACTGGAAGTATAGACAGCTGTGAACATCCTGATGCGGGTGAGAGATGGAATTCTGACCCTTAGCATGAACAAGTGTCCCTGACCTCCGAGTCACCCCTCCACTCCCAACTGTTGTTTGAGTAGTTGGTTGGTTGGTTTTTAGAGACAGGGTTTCTCTGTGTAACAGTCCTAGCTGTCCTGGAACTTGCTTTGTAGATCATGCTGGCCTTGAACTCACAGAGATCTGCCTGCCACTGCTGGGATTAAAGGTTTTTGCCACCACCACCCATGTTAGTCCCATTGCTTTGTTTTGACTCTATATAGCCCAGTCCTGCTGCCTTAGTTTGTTGGGTTCCATTACTACGATAACCTCCAGTTCCATCCATTTTCCTGCAAATGACATTTCATTCCTTTTTATCATTAAGTTCTGTTGTTTGTATGTTATAGATACATATCTGTATATATATATACATACATATATATATCTCACATAGTCTTTATCTGTTCATCTGTTTTTAGGCATTTACACTGTTCCATATCTTGCCTATTGTGAATAATACAGCAATAAACATGAATGTCTAAGTATCCCTGTGGTGTGCTGACTTAAATTCCTTTGAGTATATGTCTAGAAAGTTGGGTCATGTTAGAGTTTTAACCTTAGATCTTTCCAGGAACCTCTGTTGTAATTTCTATAGCATCTGTGCTGGTCTACAATCCTGTCATCATTGTACGAGGGTTCCCTCCTGCACCCCGTTCTCATCCACACTGGTTGCTTTCTTTTTTTATAAGATTTAGTTTTTCTTTAGTGTGTGTGTGTGTGTGTGTGTGTGTGTGTGTGTGTGTTTACTTACACACTTGCATGCAATTGCCTGAAATTCCAGCACTGAGGGAAGTAGAGTCAGGAGGATGCCTGGGACTTGCTGGCCAGCCAGTCTAGCTGACTCAGTGAGGTTTGGTGAGAGACCTTGCACTGTAAAACAAGGTGGAAAGAATTTGTGGACACTTAGGACCAACCTCTGGTCTGCATTTTCACATGCAGGCTTGTGCACACACACACACACACACACACACACACACACACACACACACACATTTAACAATTGAACAGAAGTGGCCACTCCAGCAATTCTTGCTCTCAGGATGAGAACTGGAAATGCCACTGTCCTAATATGATTTGTCACAGTCCCACGCCCTAACCCTAAATGCTGTACCCACTGAGATACATATTTCTTTTATTCAACTTTTTAAAAAGTGCTTCTCTTATATCACATGCATTGGTGTTCTGCCTGCATGTATGTCTATATGAGGGAGTTGAATTCCTGAGCCAGAATTACAGAATTGGACTTACAGACGGCTGTGATCTGCCATGTGGGTTCTGGGAATTGAATGTGGGTCCTCTGAAAGAGCAGCCAGTGCTCTCAATGGCTGGGTCATCTCTCCAGTCCCAAGAGCTGCATATTTTTAAGTCTACAGAATTAGAATAGATATTCTGTCAGAACTATACTCAGAAGCCATCTTTCCAAACTTGTCTTATCTGGTGTTAGATATTCAATAGTCTCTGTCTGTCTAGTGCTTTTCATAGTGTGGTTTTTGAGACCATTTGAGGAAAAAAATAAAAAGAGAGCACATATTCTGTGTTTGTTTTAGTACTGTGGTTCAATATATTAGAATATAGACTAGGTGCCTAATTTGTTTTTCCAAAGATCTCTCTCTCTCTCTCTCCTCCCCTCCTCCTTTCTTTTTTTCTCTCTTTATGATTCGAATATTTTGCCTACATGGATATATGCACACCATGTGTATGCAGTGCCCTCAGAGGCCAGAAGAGGGCACTATATCCTCCAAAACTGGAGTTACAGATAGTTGGAAAGCCATCCTGTGGCTGCTCAAAGCCAAACCAGAGTTCTTTGGAAGAACAGCAAGTACTCTGTTCTCTAATTAAATATTTTTAATATTGAGTTTAATGTTATTAGCACATATTACAACTTTTATGGCTTTATATACCAACTAAAATACATTTAATAAAAATTTCTCCTAGAGAAAATCTCTAATACGATGAGATTCTCAAAAATACCTTTTCTTACAATTTTGCTTACATCATTAGTCTATTATCTATTTCTCTGTTAAAACATAGAACAAACAAGATGTTCCATTTCCTGACTCCAAGCGCACCCCTACTTATCACTGAGAACTGCATTTCCTAGCATGGTCAAGAGTTCTACACATTTCCAGTTTGGGGCTGGGTGTGACTATTCTCAGGCTAAAGTGATTACCAACAACCGGATCTTCTGATGGGCCCCTCAGCCTGGCACACCCCTGGTTCCATCCCTGGCAGGAGGAGATGGTAAGTTGGGAAAGTAACCAGCTCTGTCCCTAAAGACCCTCCTTCGGCACCCCATCTCGATTGCACTCCACACAGGCTACAGCGTGGTCACACCGATGTGAGCCCGCTTAACTGGAGGCCCATTGGTGTCCCCTACCAGCTATTGTTTCCCACTGGAAAGAAAAGGGAGACAGGGACCCGTAAGAGCATTTTCTTGGAATTTAAAGGGTCGGGGCAAAAGCCTATCAAAAAAAGTTCTTTGTACAAAATTCAGACAGGGAGTCGGGGGAGCTCTGATTTTCTGATTTTTTTTTTTTCTTTAACTAAATTTTGTAACATGAGCAGGTCTCTCACAAGGAGAGTGTTCTGGAGCCGAGTTTACCCAGAGGAAAATGTTCTCAGTACATAATGGAGTACAGAGGAACAGAGGACAGAGGTGGGGGAAGGGAGGGGGAGGGAGAGAAATAGGGGGGGGGGGTTGGAGGAGGGCAGAGGAGAGGGAGGAGGGGGGAGAGAGAGGGAAATACGGAATTTGCAAATCGCTTTCTTGAACTCCTGTCCCAGAGGACATTTCCGGTTCGGACACTGGAAGTTCCAGCCAAAAGTTACAAAACATCCACTTCCCTGTGCCAGAGGTGGGAGGAGGAGGACGGGAGAGGGAGCCAAAGCTGGCCTGCGGGACAGGTAGGATGGTGAGCATTTCACTCCCCCTTTGCCAAAGCAGGTGTGGTTCTTTCAGCTTCCCTCAGGGGTGTTTCCGTGAAGAGGGTGGCTGCGGGGGTGGGGGTGACAGCATCTGTTTGAGTAGACCGTGTAAATGGCCAAAGTCTAGGAAATACCTTGGTTACACTGATCTCCCTTAAGAGCATTCATAAATAGGATCAGCTAGAGTAGATTCGGAGCAGTGACTGCCTAGAAGGGACCCTAATGAACCAGGGCCTAGACCTTGTATGCTTCTGATTCATTTTCCTCCCTCCCATGGTCCTTGGTCTGCATGCCCTGAGTTGGGTTGTAACACCAGGGCAGTGTTTGTGGACAGGTGCTGTGTGAAGAAGCCTCTGTGGTTCAATCAGATGCCTCTATGTAGCTTTTGGCCTTGGTAGCGACATTCAGCAAGCTGTGGCTATAGATCTAGTCTTGGCCATTGCTGCTGGCACTGAACGGACCCAGCAAACTCAGGGTGCCCTCCTCCAAAGCTAAGGAAGGCAGGAAAAAGATGGTAATGGAGCCTTTCAATGGCGCCCTGCAGCATCTTGTCCCTATAGTCACACATGCCTTGCCTTGTTCCCTGGCAGGCTAACTAAATGGGAAGGGAACCAAGCTAATAACCAGAACTTATTAGTTGGTTATGAAGAAGTACCAGCCGACTGTCCTTGGCATATACCAGGAGATAGACTAAAGCTGGCAGCCATTGTCATCATCAGATGACGGGCAGACTCCTGTCTCAGTAAATGAGAGGATGCCAGCCACCCAGCTTTTCCATCCATGCTGTTGATTCAGACGGCAGGGGTTTGAATCCACGTTCCAACCAGGTTTTACTATAAAGCAGGTGTCCAATGCAATGCATTTTTCTCAGGTGTTGCAATATGCAGGGTCACTGTGGAGGAGGTCTGGCCATCACTCCCAGTACTGGAGCCCACATGCTGTGGGAAGCATCCCAAGTGCACTGACCCTAGTTCATTTGCCTAGCAAGTTCATTTGTTAGCAGAGTAAGATTAGAGCCATCAATTTGCCCCACGTTCTAGGACAGGCTTCACATCTCATATTCAGTTGCTTCTCTTAGGAAATGCTTTTGATTTTGATGCAAAGACACACTGTTCTCTGTCATGACGGGGTCCCCTTTGGGGAGGAGTTCAACGTGAAGGCTGAAGTATCTGGTACCCCAGTAACATTCTCTTTTAAGTCCCAGCCTAGAAGCTGTGCCTTTATCTGGCTTGAAGGTAAGGTTCCCTGTTGAAAGGAAGTTTATATATATCTTTATAGAATGACCTGGGTGCATGGTGCTCTGCCTGGGTTGCAAATGACTGCCCTTGAAGCACTGGTTTGCCGAGGTGCAACCACAAGGTCAGTCCATAGTCCTCACCGAAGCCCTGACAGGCATTCGCTGCCTCTGGTGGTAAGGAATCTACAGGGAGCATAGACCTTCTATAACTGGCCCAAGAGCCCAAGAGCACTCAGTCTGTAATGTGGAATTGGAGCCTCATCCTGCTGAGTCTGAGTCTCAGACCTTGAGGACTTTTGAAGGCCTGTTTGACAGCAATAGAAGGAGACTGCCCGTAAACACAGCTCTTTCTGTTTTTGTAAAGGGTGATTCTGAGAAAAGGCTGTGCTGAGCAGGTCACAGGGTGGAGACAGAATGTTCTAGGAAAGGAAGTGTGCTCTGTGCATGTGTGGAGTAAGGGTTTTGTTTGTTTTGAATTGTGATCCTGTATAGTAGTCTTTGGAGGGCTAGGATGGCAAGAGCCAGCACTGTGCCGTTTTGAATGCTGCATTCTGGTAAATATTTATTTACAAAACATACAGAGGGAGCTCTCTCTCTCTCTCTCTCTCTCTCTCTCTCTCTCTCTCTCTCTCTGTGTGTGTGTGTGTGTGTGTGTGTGTGTGTGTGTGTGTAAGATAGAACATTGGGCCTCATGCATGCTTAATGAGTACTTAACCACTGAGCATCATGCCCAACCCTACACACAACTGCAAGCTGCCCTGCAGTTGGCCTGCTGGTTCACATTTCAGCTCTGCTGCTCAGGACAGCACAAAGCATGACCAAAAAATGTGGGTTTTATTGTTGTTTGATGTATGTTTGTTTGCCTTTTTCCTTTCTCCCCCAGTGAGTAAATGCCATTAGCAAAATGACTCATATTTCTAGAAGAATGACTTTAGGATTTCATGCTGAGATATGAAGTTTCGAGACTTATATGTAGCTTATTGGAAAAAAGTAAGGCAGCTCATGATTTACAAAAGAATTTTGTTGTTGTTGTTGTTATTTTCAAAACCCAGATTGGTCAGCATCTTTTAGTTCTGGGTTAAGTTTAGAATGATCTTGAAACTAGCATGCCTTGTTTCTCGGGAAATTTAAGTCTATGGTAAAGAAGAAATCTACAACTGACGTCTGCTGAGCACTTTGTGTGAGCCAGGCCTGTGTAAGGGGGCTTCTGTGCACTGTCCCAGGGGATGGCTGGGTGGGTGGATATTTCCTCAGTTTGTAAACGAGGACAGCAAGGTTCTGAGAAAGATGAGGAGCAAATATACACAGCATGCACGTGCTGGAGTTGGTTTTAAACTCCATTCTAATGTGCAGATGCTTCTATTAGACATCAGAGTCCAGCTAAGCCCCATCTGAAGATGAACTTAAATCTATTCCCATCTGTCTGAAAATACTGAACATGAAAGCTGAGAGAGGGTGCACTCCTTTCAATGTTCTAGGGGCTAGAAGGTGCCAAGGGCACCTCACAGGAGACTCATGGGGTCATTGCATCTGGACAAAAAAAAAAAAAACAAAAAAAAAAACAAACAAACAAAAAAAAAACTACCAGGAGCAGCTGGTCTGTGCATAACTGCAAGGCATGTGGCTGGTACTGCCACCAATGCTGCTTTGTCCTCTGCCTCCTCCTCCTCCTCCTCCTCTTCTCTTCTTCCTTCTTCTCCTTCTTGTTTTCCAAGACAGGACTTCTTTGAGTATCCTGGAACTAGTTCTTTAGACCAGGTGGGCCTCAGACTCATAAAGATTCACTTGCCTTTGTCTCCTGAGTACTGGGATTAAAGATGTGTGTCATCACCACATGTGGGCTTCTTAACTGTATCTGTGAATTCCCAGGGGTTCTGTACCTCTATAGTCTCCCCTCCTTCCTTCCCCCAAGGGTCCTGGTTACTATATGTGGTGGTCTGAATGTCTCATAGACTCGGGCATTTAAATGGGTGGCCTCAAACTGCACAATTTCTAATTGGTATTTAATGAAAACTCGGACCCAAATATGGGGAGAAAAGCTGAAATACCAGAGAGATAGAAATAAACCACAGCCAATTCTCACCCCGACAACTTCTCAGGCCAAACAGGGTAAGCGCTATCTATCTTCACTGGTCCTCAGCCTGACTGGTCGCTCAGAGAGAATAGCTGGATTTCTGCCTTCTCCTTCCTTATATATATCCAATATCCTCCCACCCCTCCCCCTTCCCCTCAACCCCACTCCCAGGCTAAGATTAAGGTGTTAACTACCTCTGCCTGATGGTTAGGCCTTAGAATTTACAGGGATCCAGACTCCCTAGTGAATGTATTAAAGTCAATGCTCCCTGACCTTCACAGCTTGGCTGTCTGTGGGTGATTCTATCCTCTGATACTCCAGACAAATTTCTTAAGTATACAATGTATCACCACAGTCTCCAGTTGGTGGCGCTGTTTGGAGAGGTGATGGGGAGGTGCAGCCTTGGTGGAGAAAGTCTGTCATTAAAGGCAGGGTTTTAGGGTTTGAAGCCTTACCCAGCTTTGGGTTTGCTCTCTGCTTAGTGCTTACCATGGAAGTGGTTATCTCCCAGCTTCCGGCAGTAGTTACCACACCTGCTGCTTGCTGCCCTGCCTCCCACCATGATGAGCTTTTGTCCTAGAACCATACACCCAAACAAACTCTTTTCTTTGTATGCTGGTTTGGTGGTAGTATTTTATCATAGCTACAGAGAAGTTGCCAATACCCTATGTCACAGAACAAAGCAGATTCTAGCTGAGCTCTGCCCTGTATCTTACAGCCTCAGAATCTCAAATCCCAAATCAGTCCTTCTCTTTTTTTCCTTTCTGCCCTTCCCCACCTCCCTCCCTCCCATGCTGAGTGTGCTTATAGCAAGAATCAATGTTTTTGCTAGAAACATGACAATATAATCTAGGAATCAGCAATACGGAAAGAATTTGTTTGTTTTTAATCATCATTTTACTTTTTTTTTTTAATGTGTACAGGTGTGTTGGGGTGCGACTGGTTTGGGGTCAGGAATCGAGTATGCCCATAGAATGCTCAGGGTCCTGCTTTTTCCCTTGGGGGAGGGGCCAAGATGGTGCGGAAGCGAAGACTCAGCCTCTGTGGACAAGCTGAAGCAAGCAAGTTCAGTTTTATTATGGAGAAGAAAAACTTTAAATACTTTTCCCCAGACCCTTCCCCCAGCCAGGGGAGAGGGCTTTGATTTGCTGGTATCTACAGCTGTGGGCGGTGGTCTCTCCATGGTCTAGGAAGGTTGTGTCTGGACTCCACCCTCTTCAAGGCTCCAGGCAGACCCTAGGTTGGTTTATGCAGAAGAGCTAAGAGCTAAGGCACCGGTTATCAACAGTTTGCACTGGCTGAGGGTGGTCTGCTCTCTAGGCCCCTTAGAAGCCACTACACATGTGATTTGCTTGTGCACTACAATCAGAAGTACCAGATCCCCTGGAACTGGAGTTACAGATGGTTGTGAACAGTCACGTGGGTGCTGGGAGCAGCTGGGGCCCTTAGCCACTGAACCACCTCTCCATCCTGGGGAGAGTTTTTAAGGATTTGAGAATATAAGTCTCCTTGGCTTCCTTCCCTCCTCCAAATCACACACAATAAAATAGTGCACATTTGGGACTCTAAATGAGGGAGGGCGTGGTTTGTTGACTGAGAGTGGGTGGATGGAAGAGAGGAACTCTATTATTTATTCCAGTCTTTATGTTTCTTCATCCTCAGTTCCTGAAAATTCCAAAGAAGAGACTTTCTTCTTCAACCTGGTTCTCTAGTCTTGGAGAACTCAGAAAAACATAAGCAGACAGACACAGTTGAAAACCAGTACAGAGCGGACGGTTTCAAGGCAGGATGGGAAGATTCAGGGTGTTTGTTGTTAGCTTCGGGCCCTTGGAATTTTCCATAGTTTGATTTTTCTGGCTAATCATTACCATCTCCATAATTGCTGGCAGCTGACCCTTTGCTAAGCTGCTGGGCTTGCCAGCCACCTGCCCACCAGTCCAAGGACTGCACCAGCTGTTACCAGATGCTGAGGTCTTTTTAGTCATTTTCGGAACAAGTAAGCTTGCTGGTTGCCTGCCCACCCAGCTGCCGGATGAATGATAGTCTCATTCTGTTTCCCAGGCTCTTAGCTCTCCAGAGCCTACATAACTCACATGAGGACAGCCTGCTCATGCCCCGGAATGGCTCAAGAGCCTGTGCAGATGCTAGAAATGTAAGAAAGATAGGCCTGGGTATATTTAGCAAGCAAGCAGCTGTCGGCTCTCAAGGCTCACACCAGTCTAGTCAGGAAAGGCCTTTAGTGGCTTGTGGAATCACATGCACCAGAGCTGAAAGGGTTCTAAAGAATTATTCTAAATTCTCCATTTCTGATGAGAGCTGGGGGCTAAGCAGGAGGCCTGGAGAGGAAATTAACTGCTTAAGACCACAGAGCAAGGTCCAGAGCCCCTCTGTGTCCACAAGCCAAGCTGATACATGTGAACTATCTTGAGACCTGATGCTACACCCTTCTGTGTATTCTCATCTTCACCTCTCCATCACTGTTCAGCCTCTCCCACTGTACTCTGGCCTCCATGGCTGCCTTGCATCTGCTGTACACTCAGACTTAGCTGATGAAAGTAGCTGTCGGATGTCAGAGAAAGGAGAGGGTGGCAGAAGGAACATATTTCTCTGGCTCTTTTTCTGGGATACCATGGGATGGTCATCTTCCCTGACTGACAGTTGAGTCAAGCTGGGCCTCTGTCTTAGTTATGGTTATTATTGCTGTGAAGAGAGACCATGACCATAGAAACTCTTATAAAGGAAAGAATTTGACTGGGGTACAGACATACACACACATAAATAAAATATAAAATAAATTAAAAAAAAACTCCATAGTCTGAAAATGTTAAAGCCTGACATCTTGAGCAGGCATTATAGAAAGCAGACAAAATGGAGAGTCATATACTATTCTTGCCTTGGGAGCCTCAATGTTTGCCACTGAAAGTTCTTGGAATAATTAGCACTTTAATAATTGACAAGCTTATTTTAAATCTCATATAGGAAGACCAAGCAACTTAAATAGAAAATTTGTTTTGAAATAGGATGATGATATTGGAGCACTCACACTGCTTGGCTTCAAGAATAATCTGTGAATCTAAGAATATGAAGCAATTTTATTTTTTTTTTTTTTTATTTTTTTTTTTAAATATTTATTTATTTATTATGTATACATTACACAGAAGAGGGACCAGATGTCATCATAGATGGTTGTGAGCCACCATGTGGGTGCTGGGAATTGAACTCAGGACCTCTGGAAGAGCAGTCAGTGTTCTGAACCTCTGAGCCATCTCTCCAGCCCGCAATTTTATTTATTTATTTATTTATTATTAAGTATACAGTGTACAGACTATAGTACCAGATGTCGTCATAGATGATTGTGAACCATGTGGTTGCTAGGAATTGAACTCAGGACCTCGGGAAGAACAGTCAGTGCTCTTAACCTTTGAGCCATCTCTCCAGCCCGCAATATGAAGCAATTTTATCTTTCATAAATTGCCATGTAAGAGGCTGGAGACTCAGCACAGCAGTTAAGAGCACTGGTTGCTCTTCTAAAGGACCCGAGTTTGATGCCCAGCACCCACATGGCAGCTTGTAGCCACCTATAACTTCAGTTCCAGGGATCTGATGCTCTCTTCTGGCCTCCCCAGGCACCAAGCATGAATATACATACAGGTGAAATTCATACACATAAAATAAAATAATAAAAATTTCAATTAAAAAAAACCAACATGGAAATGATATCCAGACCAGGTAAACTGGTGCCTGAGATGACCATGCACTTCTCAAGGTGACTTCCTCTGAAACTAGATACTCATATGATGTAATTTCTGGGGGCAGGAGGGTGTCCTGTTGAAGGTAAGCTTTGCTAGACAGAAATGGGTTTGCACACTGTGTCTGCATTGGGGATGCTGATGTTTTTTAGTTTTGTTTTTAAATGGAGCATAAAGAGGAGAATACTTTCAACAAAGGCACATTAAACAGAATGTTTGCAGATAATTCCACAGTGTGTTTCTGAGGTCTTGGTTCTGCATCCATGAGAACACAAATCCTATCCTGGGGGTTGTGGGGCATCGAGATCTCAATCTGTCCTGGGCATACTTTCGGAAGAACTCTCAGATAAGATTCCTTTCCAAGGACAAGATGAGGACAGGATGTCCCCTTCACTGTCGTCACGCCCATGACTGTGGAGTTGCAATTACCCATAAGCCTTTCCTATAGTTGACAGGACAGCCAAACAAGTAACAGCTAGGTGATACTGTGGACACCCAGCACCTGTGAGAGGCTGGGTGGCAGGTGGGCCTCAGTCTTTGACTTGTTTTGCCGCGTCTTTTCTCATTGTCTCAATTCCACACAGCAGTTTGCCTCTTGCTATCTATCTATCTGTCTGTCTGTCTGTCTGTGTATCTGTCTATTTATATTGTCCTTGTCTCTCCCTTCCTCTTCTTCAGTGCTGGGAATCAAGGCTAGCTTCACATGTACTAGTCAAGTTTCTAAAACCGACCTCCACTTTCAGGTCCATCTTTTCCTTTCAAACCATTTTCCTGCTGCTACTCTGTGCCTTTCTGAACTCACAGAAACAGAACATCCCCGCAGCTCACAGTCTTAGCTGTCTAGAGAAGGAAACTTTTTTGGTGCCTGCCCGCTGCCTGTCCCACCCCTCCCATTTCCCTTGCAAGGCCTCTTCCAGAAGACCTTCCCAGGAGGAGGGGCCGAGCCCTCCTCCCTCAGGACCCAGACTCTGAGGAGCACTTGTATTATCAGTGATGCTCCAACTCCAGACAATCTGTGAAGAATCTAAACTTTTTATAAGATGGACTTCTGCCTGCAGTCTGCTTCTCTAGCTATTTGAAGTCTGTCCTACAAAAATCCCAGTTCCAGCTTCATTATGCTTTCCTCAATTAATGTTTATTTTCCCACTCCACATACTTAGGTCTTCAGTGTGTCATGACGCACTGTGGACCTTAGGGACACTGCATGAGCTACAGGAAGTCAAAACTTTGACACACAAGAGATGTTATAAATGTAAGGATAATGGCTATCTTATTCTTTGTAGCCAATACATCTTTGTTTTTCTATAGCTTCCAGTCAAGAGAAAGTTAATATTGGGCCCCCCAGTTCTGTGCGCCCAGCAACTAACTCTTTTGATCAACTGGTGCATATCTATTTCTGGTAAACCAGGAGACTAAGCTGGGGGACAGGGATATGAGAATCTTCTGGTTGTTACAAAAGTTACATTCTCAAAATGCCGTGAAACTGAACACGGACTACTGAAAATGTAAAGTCAGTTCCAGGGCAGCCTTTGTAACGTTTGCAAGACTTTTTCTCAAAAAAGCAAAAGAAAATAGCTAGGCTTGATGGCACTTGGGAGGTGAAGATTAGGAATTCCAGATTATTCCCAGCCAGCAGGCACTACAGGAAACTAACAGGGTCTCAGTATGTAGCCCTGGCTGTCCTGGAACTCAGAGATCCACCCGCCCCTGACCCCTAAACTGCGATTTAAAGGGGGTGTGCCACTTCACCTGTCTGGTTTTGTTTGTTTGTTTTAGAGTTTGGAAAAGACTTCATTCTTTGATCGGGGGAGGCAACATGTTCATTTAGCGGTTTATTTTACAGATGAAGAAATCAAGACTCCAAAGGATGCAATAACTTGTCCCAAGTCACCCAGCTAGGGTAGCGGGAGTCAGGGTTTGCCCAGCTCCAGGGCGGGCAGGCGGGCGGGAGGTGGCTAGGGCCCCGCCCCGCATCAGGCCCTTCCTCCCGGCGACTCCCGCCGAGGTCACCCGTGGGCTGGCTGTGATGGGCGGCTCGCACTCCCAGGGTCGCGGCCCGGGGCCCGCGTGGGAGACGCCCCCGACAGCTGTGGACGCCGCGTGAGTCAGCGTAGGGCGTGGGGTGGGGGGACCCGGGACAGGACAGATACTGGGCAGGCTGGGGGGTGCTCGACGAGACCCGCGTGGGCCTGCGGGGTCCAGGGATTGGGGATGTGGCGCTTGTGGCTCCCAAGAATTCCCTCTTGTTTGTGGCGAGTTTCAGGATGACCTCAGAAAAGGGCAGCATTGTCGCTGCAGTAAGGGAGCTTTGTTCCGGGACAGCGACAGCTGGGGACACTAAGTACTGTAAGAGGCGGCGAAAGGAGCTCAGGGCCGGTGGGATGTGGTGAAAGTTGGGGAGAAAGTGGGGACCGGGCGGGTGTTGATAAAGACTGTTCGGAACCGTCCACACTCTGTTAGGGAGTTGTGTGTGTGTTGGAAATGACTCTTCAGGGAGATAGACATGTGGCTTCTCTCTCTCTCTCTCTCTCTCTCTCTCTCTCTCTCTCTCTCTTTTATGCAAAACAGCCTGCTTGTATCCAGATATTAAATACCTTATTTTTACCTCTCATTATTTAAAAAACTTTATTATTATTTGCTTGTTGGTTTGTATCAGGACACCAGTTCGCTTTCCTCTATGTGTGTCCCAGGAATTGAACTCAGGTTGTCAGGCTTCGTAACAAATATCTTTCTTTAACCTGTTGAACTACATGGTCACCAGCTCTGTATCTCCTAATATCTACATATGATTACAAATCTAAATGTAGTTTGAGCAACTTGTTAATAAAAAGGCTAGCTGAGATTCACTGAGTGTATGAGACTGAGTGAAGAAAAAATCCTTATTAATTGCTTTGTGCAATTTAATTTCCAAGAATGCTGATTAGTTTTTGTATTACCGTATTGCCATTCTACCAGTAAATAAACTGAAGCATACAAAAATCAAGTTAGTTATTCCAGGCCCCCCATCTAGAAAGTAGCGGACCCCAGGATATCTGACTGTTAGAGAGAGAGCTCACAAAGCACCTGCCTGTCACCTGAGTAAAGTGGAAAGAAACAGTCAGATTTTTAGTTCGCTGAACAGAACATATTACCCCTTTTTCTTTCTTTTTCCTCAAATAAGGAAATCTGAATTGTCATTGCTTAACACAAAAATATAAAATGCTAAAGTTAACTTTTAAGAAATAAACATGAGGAGCTGGGAAGGTGTCTCAGCTGTTCAAAGTACTTGCTTTTGCTAACGACCTGAGTTCAGTTCCCTCCTAACACCCACATGGTAGTTCAGAACCATCGATAATTCCAGTTGCAGGGGATCTGACATCCTCTTCCCACTTCTTTGAGCACTGGGCACAAATGTGGTGTATATACATGCATGCTGACAAGACACTCATACACATAGAATAAAAGTAATTAGCCTGGGTGGTAGTAGCCCATGCCTTTAATCCCAGCATTCCCAAGGCAGAAGCATGTGAATCTCTGAGTTTCAGGCCAACCTGGTCTACAGAGAAGTTCCAGGACAGTCAGGGCTACACAGAGAAACTCTGTCTTGAAAAACCAAAAAATAAAATAAAATAGAATAAATGGGGGGGGGAGGGCTGGGAGTCTTTTATTTATTTCTTAACTTCTCTGTTGTCTCTGTTTCATTATTTTTTAACAGAATGGTAGAAACAGCTTCATGGATTGTCCTGAGGTCAATAGAAAGTTGTGTGTCTGTGAATCAAAGCCATTTTATCTGTGAGCACACACCGTTTATTTCTTTCTGCCAAGGATGAAAATTGACCAACCTTTGCGAATTGTGACTGTAAAGATTTACTGCATAGGTTGGAGGCAGATTGTGAGGTTATTCACTGGCAGCATTTGGAGAAATGAAGGTGCATGTGAGTTCAGTTGCTGGAGTATTAAGTCATCAATTGTTCAAGTGTCTAGTGTCTTGGTGTTCTCTCTCTCTCTCTTTCTCATCTTCTTCCTTTCAGGTTCTTCATGTACCTTCTGTGTTTGACAAAGCTTCCCTGAAATCTACCAATTCAAACAGCCATCCTTGGTCTTTGCTTAGGCAAGCACACAGTTGTTATTCAGAGGTGGAGTGTCTGCCTAGTCTCTATTTTTCATTCTCAGGACTATAATTTTGGTCTCATCAAAGTACAGTGAAGCAACCTTATTGGACATGTTGGATGCCAGTTAAAGACCCTTAAGAAGCTGGGCATGGTGGTACATGCCTTTAGTATCAGCATTCAGAGATAGGTAGATAGATCTCGGAGTTCCAGGCCAGCCTGGTCTACAGAGAAGTTCCAGAACAGCCAGGGCAACATAATGAGACCCTGTCTCAGAGTGGGTATGGGGGGTGGGGAGGAAAGACCCTTTAGAAAGATGAAATTCCATTCCTGTAAAAGCAAAAAGTATGCTTTTTTACCCAAGTGTTGCTAATCAGAGGCACATGCCACAAGTCTCTCCAGGGCCCAAGAAAGCAAGAACTCATTGTTCACATGGGTCCCTGCAGACTTCCTGTCCGACATGTGGCGGCCCTGGATAACTCTGACCTCAAGGAAGTCCTCTTTTGGACAGTGGCATTTTTGAAGCCTATTGTTCCTTTAAAAAAAAAAAAAGAAAGAAAGTCACATGACTAATGCACTCACAGGCATTTTCTTTTGAGGGAGAAATTGTCTTTGAGAATGTTCACAGTCTGTATTTCAGAAGAATTTAACTAGATGCCAACAGGAGCCAGATAGGGTCTTTACAAGAACTCCGCTGAGAAACACAAAGAAGCGTACAAATGCATGTGAAAAGAAATGTCTGATTGAAGGTCAAATTCATCAGTGTTTAAAAGTTTAACCTTCTCTGAGATCAAGGAAGCAAACTGCTGCTTTGGGTAAAAAGCTGAAGTAGTTTTGTTATTCATTCATTCATTCATTCATTCATTCCAGTAGGCTTTGAGGATTAAGAATGTTCAATGTATGAGGTATTAGGCTGACCTAGATTAAAATTCCTGTTATCCGACCCCCCCCCATTAGTTTAGGATGAGGAGGAGATGCTCAACCCAGCTCCACCAGTGCTAGGATTATAAATGTTCACTGCCTGGTTTCACACAGTGCCAGGGATTGAACATGGGACCTCACATCTGTGGCTCAGGCACTCTCTTGATTGAGCTGCATTGCCAATCCAGCAGCCTCTTAGTTTTTCTTCTGGCTAATTTCCAGTTTTTTCAGGAAGGAACACTACCAAGAAGTTAGGCACGCCTTGAGTGTGTGGTAGTTTGGTTCACTGTGGTGTGGAGGAAGGCATCGCTTCCCTGGTTGATTGCTTTTGTCAATAAAACTAACCAGGGTAGCTTTTCTAAGAACAGTGTGTGATTTGCAGGGAGGACTCAGGAAATGACATAAAGCAGAACCCATGATTTATAATCACCTTGTTCTTACTTAGCTTGTTTGTCTGGAGTATATATTATATGCACAGGTTAAATTTCTGGACCAATCTTTGCATCCTGGATTTAGTGAGTAATGGACAGGGTCAGTGGCCTTGTGTGCATGTGTGCGTGTGTAGTGTTTTAAGATCTTGAGTGATTTAGCCTGTATCTTTCTGATAATGTCAACAAGGTGCAGCAGGTTCAATAGTCACTTGTCTATAAAGTCTCCAACAGTTATACTGAAGGGTGATTTCCTCTCCCCCTCCTCCCCCTCCTCCCCCCTCTTCCTCTCTCTCTCTTTTTCTCTCTTTGTGTGTGTGTGTGTGTGTGTGTGTGTGTGTGTGTGTGTGGTGGTTTCAGGGATTAAATTTAGAGCCCTTTACATGACTGGCAAACACTCTGACTGAGCCACCTCCCTAACCACCCCCGTCCACTTTGACACAAGATCTTACTCTGCTGACCAGGTTGGCCTTGAATATACAATCTCTCTGCTCCAGCTTTCCAAGTAACTGGGATTTTAGGAGCATGCTCAAGACAATTTGAAGTGTCTCTTGAGGGAAAAGTCAGCGTGGAGCAGATAGATAGTCCTGACAAGAAGAGGGGGTGCTGGCCTTGAACTTTTGAACTCAGAAACTTCATTCACAATATGCACACTTATTCTGAATCCCACTGGTTTCAAATCCATAGTCTTGTTCATCATCTTCTCACTAGATAATTTGTATTTGTATTAACATTAAAAACTAGCCACATATGGTAATGTGGTGATATCATCTTTAATCCCAATACTCAGAAGACAGGAGCAGGTGGATCTCTGTGAGTTCTAAACCTGTCTGGATTACATATTAATTCCAGGCCAACCAGAGCTATTTGATGGGATTCTGTCTCAAAAAATAAACGCAAAACAAACAGCTGTATTTAAAAATGTGTTGGTTTCAAGCCTGACATGGTATGCACACTCTAATCCTAATGCTTGGAAGGAAAGGCTGGAACATACAGGGAGATCTTGTCTCAAAATAAATAAAGAAAAACCTTTATATACTACAGAAATTTTTTAAATGCCTATGTGAAATGTTTTAGTGTAGAATAAGAGATTTAGAAAAAGTTGTAGAAAAATTAGCTATATGAAGACAATGTAAAAGAATTATAGTATCTGACTTGGAGAAATGGCCTGAGAGGTTTACAAATATATAATTTTGGAAGATATTGGCTTGTTCTGTCTCTATCAAAGCTCACCCAAAAGGGAATGCCCTGAAGTGTATGATAAGAGAATTACCAGTGCATGCTGCATTGGGGGGGAGGGAGGGTTGGGGAGGGGGCTATCTCTCCTGTGTGGGAGGGGCTGGAAATAGTCCTATTCAGTAATGAAGAAGATGCTGTCTCTGATAGTCACTACAGGATAGATACTGAGTAGGAATGCAGGTAAAGCTTAGCTCAACTAATTTTCCTTCTTTGGAGCTATCAGACAGCAGCACCTCATCTCCCTTCATCCCACACCCTTTCTTAGCTGGCACATGTTTCAAGGTTAAACCCAGAAATGCCAAAAAGAAATAAATAATAAAAGGGACACAGCTGCTATGTTGTCTGAAGTCTGAGCTGGTGAGGTGCCAGAGTCGGGCTATACCATGCAGAAAGGAATTATTAGCCTGAGGCTGGACATGACCTGGCACTATCCATGTGGATCTGCCTTGTGAGGAAGCTCACTCCAGCTACAGGAGTGGGGTATGCTTTTTTATTTTTTTATACTGTATTCAGGATTGATACTAAAATTCAGTTTTAACCATTCATGTGTGTATGCATGTGGGTATGTGGTGTACATATGTGCTCATGTTGCTATGTATAAACGTACATGTTACCATTTTTAAGTATGTGATTCAGTAACATTAATACCATCTATAATTATCACGTCTGTTTAAACTCTTTTTATCACCAGAAACTTCACCTGTTGGATGAAGGGCTCTTTATTGCTTCTTCCTTAGTTCCTGCTAAGTTTTAGCCTGTTTTTTGCTTTATATCTGTCTATCATACAAATAGAATCATATGATATTATTCCTGTGTCTGGCTTATTTCACTTAGAATAATATTTCAGCTTTTTTATGTTATAGCATGTATCAGAATGAATAAAATGTGGCTCAAATGTGTTCGTTCTCTCTCTCTCTCTCTCTCTCTCTCTCTCTCTCTCTCTCTGTGTGTGTGAGAGAGACATTTTGTGTTTTCATTTATCTGTGTGGAAACATGTGCGTTGACTCCCCATTTTAACTGCTGTGAACAATTCTGCTTTGAACATTAGAACACAAGTGAGACCCTGCTTTAGAATTTTTGGTTGTATACACAGAAGTACTGAGTGATTCTGTTTAATATTTCTGAAGCTTCCTAAGGTGACGTCATCACTTCACAGTCTCACCAACAAGGCATAGGGGTTCCAGTTTCTCCTTGCCCTCACCATTGCTTATAATTTTCTTTTTCATTTCTTTTTTTAAAACCATGTAAATATCTTGCTTGCATGTATGTGTCTACATGTGTGTGCAGTGCTTGCAGAGGTCATGAGGTCCCTTGGCCTTGGAGTCATAGATGATTGTGAGCCACATTGATGCTGGGAACTGGACCCAGGCTTCTACTCTTGACGGCTGAGTCATCTCTCCAGTTGCCCCTCCCTTTAAAGTTCATTTTTACTTCATGAATATGAGTGTTTGCCTACATGTATATGTGTACCCGATGTGCATGTCTGGTGCCCAAGGAGGCCAGAGGGATGATGAAGTTTCTCTAGAACTCAGATCACATGAATCATGTGGATGCTAGAAATTAAACCCAGGTCCTCTGGAAGAACAGCAAATGTTCTTAGCTACTGAGCCACTTGTAATAGCCAGTCTAGTAGGTGTGAAGTGGTATTGAATTTGATTTCTATTTGCATTTTCCTGGTATTAATAATAATTATATTAGTTACCATAGTAAATGAACAAAAACAACCTAGAGAAGGAGGGTTTGTTTTGGCTCATGGGTTGATGTCACAGTCCGTCATGGGGAGGAAGGCTCAGTCTTAGAGGGATGAAGCAGCTGGTCCCACTGCATCCCCAGTCAGGAAGGCAGAGCAGTGACTGGGCCTCCTCAACTCAGTTTCCCCTTTTTCTTCAATGCAGGACCACACCTGGGGGTTGATCATCCCCATCAACCTAATCTAGATACTGTCATACACCCACAAACATACACATACATAGACACACACAAGCACATACATATACCCACAAACACACACATACATACATATACACACACACATACATACACACACGTATACACATACAAATACACACATACATACACACACATACATACATATACACACACATACATGCACACACATACATACATGCACACACATACACACATGCCTAAAGATTTGTTCCTATGGTGCTTCTGAATTCCACCAGATTAACAATAATCGAAATTACTCATCAGAGACTGGAGAGCTGGCTCAGCAGTTAAGAGCTTGTGGTAAGAGCACAGAGGACCTGGGTTTGGTTTCCAGTCCCCACATCATGGCTCACAACTGCCTGTCACTCCAGTTCCAGGGAATCTGGCACACTCACATGCTCTACCCCTGTGGGGTACCAGATATCATGCATGGAAGAATAACATTCATACACACAAAACATAATTAAAATGAATCTAGAATTACCCATTACAATACTGATCCAGAAACCCTTGTTCTTAGCTAAGGTGTCCTCTTAGGCAAGTCTGTAAACTCTTCTATTGGCTTCATTTGTTAAACTTGGAAGATCTTTCTTCCTTCCTTCCTTCCTTTCCTTCATTCCTTTCTTCTTTCTTCCTTCCTTCCTCCTTCCCCTCTCTCTCCTCCTCCTCTTCTTCCTCCTCCTCTTCTTCTTTATTTGGGTAGGTGGTCGTTGGGACACATTTCTCTGTGTAACAGCTCTGGGTGTCCTGGAACTGACTTTGTAGCCAGGCTAGCCTCAAACTCAGAGAGATCTAATTGCTTCTGGAATTAAAGGCATGGGCCACCGCTGCCATGAGGGGAGGTATTTCTTTTTTTTAATTATTTATTTATTTATTTGCTTTGATGTTTGCCTGGAACTGGGAACTGGAACTACAGACAGTTGTGAGAGCTGCCATGTGGGTGCTGGGAAGTGAACCCAGGTCCTCTGGAAGAGCAGCTAGTGCTCCTAACCTCTGAGCCATCTCTCCAGCCCAGCTATGATTATTTTTAATATAAATAAACCTGTGATGTTATCTTTTGTAATTCCTTCTTCAGCTTTTATGTTTTTTATTACAGGATAAGGTAGCTTATTTTGTTTCTTGGTGCTGCATGACTTCCTATTCCTCCTAACAAACCATTTGTTCTGTCTGAGATTCCTAAACCACCAATGGGAAATAAGGTTCTAACGAAGTCTCCCCAGACCCACCCCCAACAGCCCATCAGAACCAGTGCAGTGACTTTTATCCCAACACTTGAGAAATGGAGCGAGGCCCTAGGTGTAGTCACACACACCTCTAATTTCAGTACTGGGAAGGCAGAGGTTTCTGTGAGTTCCAGGACAGTTAGAGCTACATAGTAAGATCCTATGTTTAAAAAAGAACTATACCCCCCCAAAGAAATAAAAGAAAAAGAAAGAAATGGAAATAAGAGAATGAGGAATTCAAGTTCATCTTCAGATACATATCAAGTGGCTAGCCTGGGCTTCATGAAATTATTTCTGTGTATACAACAGAAGACAAATCAGTTTTTTAGTATAGTATTGAGGTGGCTTGAAAGAAAATGGCCCCCATAGGCCCATAGGAGTGGCACTATTAGGGGGTGTGGCCTTGTTGAAGTGGGTGTGGCCTTGTTGGAGGAAGTGTGTCACTGCGGGGGCAGGCTTTAAGTTTCAGATGCTGAAGCCAGGCCCAGTGTCACTCTCTCTTCCTGCTGCCTAAAGATCCAGATGTAGAACTCTCCAATACCTCTCCAGTACCATGTCAGCCCTCATGCTGCCTTGCTTCCCACTATAATAATAAACTAAACCTTTGAATTGTAAACCAGCTTTACAATTTGAAAGTTAAATGCTTTTCTTTCTAAGAGTTGCCATGGTATGAGCCTTTCTCCTCCTACTTTTTGCTAGACAGTGTCTTGCTATGTGGCTGGGTTAGTTTTGGACTCAGAACCCTCTTGCATCCATGTCACATGTGCTGGCAATCACAGGTGGGTGCCACCATACCCATCATATAATACAACTTAAAGTTCATTAATATAGCCTGTCTTTCCTTGAGTGGCTTTTTCTTCCTTTCTCTTGCACTGAAGATGAGGACATAGTCATTGTTTTATTTTTGGTCAGCAAATGTTAACTGGCCGCTCTCTTATGGCTGAGCACTATGAGCATTATGTTACTCATATGGGAATTCCCATGCACCAACGGAAGCCTTTCTTAATATATACAGTCAGAATATTCCGCTGTACTATTGAGTTAGAAGTGAGAATAGAATGAGGGAGGTGACCTTGAGGACAGGAGAGGACATGGCACCTAAAAGAGATGGACTCACAGAAAGACCTTCTTGTGGACACAACACCAACTTGATCCATCTTAAACAATGTGACTTCCTCTTGGATGCATGGCGTCATGATTCCCGCTGTTGTCTGCTCACACACAGACTCTGTCAACCTGAGGCTTTCCCATAGACTGGGCTTTCTTTTTCAGACACAAGGTACTAGCAGGTTCCCGTAAGGACAGGCAAACAATAAGTCACCATATTCTCCCTTCTTCCTCTTCTTCTTCTTCCTCTTCTCCTTCTTCTTCTTCTTCCCTTTTGCACATGGAGACTTCTACTAATAGGAGTTCTACCCTTTGACATTTATCTAGAAGTCTTGCTGGTACCATAAATACAATTTTTAAAGGTGTTTGGTGTATATATAGACATATATACATATATATATGTGTGTGTGTATGTATATACTACAATTTCCCCTTGATCAGTCTGATGCTAGATCTGATGCAAGTGCCATCTGTAACAATTGTAGAGAGAACTTAAATTTAGCTTGTTTAAACTTGGGATTGCCCTAGTCTGTTTTGTATTGCCATAACACAATATTTGAGAGTGGCTAATTTACAGAATTGGGTAGGACTTATTCAGCTCACAGTTGTAAAGAGTGCAAAGCTGGTGATTAAGCTGTGTCCACTCAGGTCTTTCTTAGGCACTCTGCAGAGTCCTAGTGTGTACAGGAAAACTGACATCACATGGCATAAGGAATGTATGCAAGATATAGACCCAAACCAGCTCTATAATAGGCTCATTGCTAAGAAGGCTCAGTAGTCCGTGGATCCAGGAATGGCTTTGTCCTTGTGACCCAGTCACACAGCTAGTCGCCCCACCATATACCACTTCACAGTGGAGAATAAATGTCAACATGTGTTCTGCTGGAAACAGTCAAACCATAGCAGGAGTGTTCTGGAGAAACAATAGAGTTATGGCTATTTTCCAAGTGTAGGATGGTCCTGGTTTTTTTTTTTTAATTTTTTTAAAGTTTTTTTTATATTTGTTTATTTTATTTTATGTGAATTGGTGTTTTGGCTGCATGTATAACTGTGTGAGGGTGTCAGATCTTGGAATTACAGACAGTTGTTAGCCGCCATGTGGATGCTGGGAATCGAACTCAGGTCCTCTGGAAGAACAGTCAGTGCTCTTAACCGCAGAGCCATCTCTCCAGCCCGGATGGTCCTGTTTCTATAAAGACTCATCTATCCATCTTCTACTGCACATCCCTGGAAAATTCTGATGATACCTAGCACTGGTCAGGGTGAGAATTCTCAAGACTCTGGCAAAGGCACTGTCATTTAAGGCAATAGCTCTGAAGACTTATTTGGGTTTAACATTTTTTTGATACTCCAATAATATTCCTATAGATATTTTTGTGTGAAAAGGCACAATATATAAAAGGGATGTCAGAGAGACCCAGAGACATTATCTCATGCAATCTTTTTGCAGTCCTATGAAGCTATTACAATTTCCCCTTTACACATAAAGAAACTAAGGCTTGGGCTTAGAGAGATGGCTCAGTGGTTAAGAGCCCCTGACTGCTCTTCCAGAGGACCTGGGTTCAATTCCCAGCACCCACATGGTGGCTCACAACTCTAGTTCCAGGGGATCTGACACCTTCACACAGACAGACATACATGCACATAAAAAATAGATTCTTTTTAAAAAAAGAAACTAGGGCTTGGTAAAAGTTCATAAACTAGGTCCCAGAGTCATCAGTGAGAAACTTAGAATTCAGGTGTGGAGAACCTGGCTGAACTGGAGACAAATTAGCAGGTGTCTGTAGTGGTGGCTCATGAACCAGCTGAGGGTCTGTGTATCTCCTGGGAAGATGTGTTTATGGCTTTTCCTCTACTGCTAAGATAGTGTCAGGAAAGGAAATGTTTGAGAAAACATCATTATACCTGTTCTATAGATAAGTCCCATAATTGCATTGCATTTACACAGAGCAGAAAGAATGCCTCTTGTGGGTTTCTTTGAAAAAAAAAAAAAAGTATGAGTCTTGTTTTTCTAACAAGTGCAAAATGTTGTGTTTCTATGACTACATCAAAACTGTTCTTAAATAGAGGTTTAAGGGCTGGAGAGATGGCTCAGAGGTTAAGAGCACCAACTGTTCTTCCAGACGTCCTGAGTTCAATTCCCAGCAACCACATGGTGGCTCACAACCATCTATGATAACATCTGGTGCCTTCTTCTGTATGCTATATACATAATAAATAAATAAATCTTTTAAAAAAATAAAGATTTGAGGGAGCCAAGAGAGAGGTTTGGGCAAGATAGGAAAGTAAGAAGGTAATTGAAGCTGTCTTTCTAAATATAGATGCCCTATCCACTGACCACAGGAGACAGAGTCTGACTGCATAGCCCTACCCATCCTGAAACTCACTGTATAGATCAAGCTGGCTTTGAACTCACAAAGATCCACCTGCCTCTGCCTCAAAAGCTGGGACTAAAGGCATGTACCACCATGACCAATAATGAGCCCTTCTTTTTTTTTATCAAATTTAAGAATTTACTTAAGCTGGTTGCAATGGCTCACTCACTCTTTTAATCCCAGCACCCAGGAACCAGAAGCAGACAGATCTCTGTGAGTTTGAGGCCAGACTAATCTACATGGCAAAGGCCAGCCAGGCTTTGGAGTAGATCCCCAACAATACACCATCACCAAAAACAAAGCAAATACATATTTTTTTTTCTCCTCAAGTTGTGGTATTTTGTGTATGTAAAGCCATCTATGTGAGCCTCTGTCCCTATCAAAAAAATACTTGAAATAATCAACTTATAAAGAGAAAAGACTTTTTCTCACAGTTTTGGAGGTTCTAGCCGATAGCTTTGGGCTAGTAGAGAGGCACAGAAAAGGGAAAAGCTGGGGTTTACACCCCCCCACCAAGGGCATTCCACAACTTCCCACCAAACCCCAACCAAAGGAGACTCCAGGACTCTCCAGGGATGCCTTATTATTGATCAAGCCTGTATCCCACTGACCTTTTAGAGCACAGTCAGCTTCCAAACTTAGTACCATAGAACCTAATATATGTCCAGTGGCCTTGAACGACAACACAAGGGAACACAAGCTCTAATTATCAGGAGCTACATGTACAAGTTGATCCCGAAATGGAGGCTGGTGTGTTCTCTTGAGGACAAGATTAGAACTAGGAGATGTGCCCCAATTTTGAGAACATAAAGCACAAACAGGAAAGAGAATAAGGGAGAGCATGTTTGAATGTGAACTGTTAGACCCTGTGCAGTCTGGAGTGGGTCTCACATCCTATCTACTGATTTTCCTAGGTCTTTCTAGTAAAGGCTTTGTTCTCCAGTCCTGCCACCAGGGGGAGCCAGCCACCATCCACTTAATTTTCCCTATAGAATGGCCTGGGGAGAGCCGACTGGTTGGCTGTCTGCATTGCTGGGTGGGGTAAAAGAAAACGTTATCCAGGCACTAAGATGTAGTGCATGTAAGACAAAAGAAAATAGAAAGAGGAGATAAAGGTTTTGATACTTCATTTCCTTCTGACCAGGATACGACATCTCTTGTTTAGCCTCCAATCTCAAGGTTCAGAGAGATTTTTGTTGTTGTTTCTGGGAGTTAGAAATCTTTCTTTGTGTCCCTCATGGCTTGTTAATAGGTATTTATTCACTGCCCAGTGTGTAAAAGGGATTTGTGGGGGCTTGTTTATATTTACTTTTTAATTTTTTCTTAACTTAAAAAAAAAAAAAAAAAGATTTATTATGCATTCAGTGTTCTGTCTGCATGTATCCCTGCCCACCAGAAGAGGGCACCAGATCTCATTGTAGATGGCTGTGAGCCTCTATATGGTTGCCAGGAACTGAACTCCAGACCTCTGGAAGAGCAGCTAGTGCTCTTACCTCTGAGCCATTTCTCCAGCTCGCTTGTTTGTATTTATAGAAATGTAACCTTAAAAACATTCTCTTGAAAATTGTATTGATTGTCTGACAGCAGTTTTGGGTGCCTACTGTTATCTGCGACTCTGTACAGCATATGAAGGTTTTATTCAAAGAGGTGGAGAGAGTGTTGCTCCCCCACCCAGGAGGATGCCAAGTCTTTACCAAAAAAGATGAGTGAGTTCTCAGAGTCCCAGGTACCCTGAGGTTGGATTGAGCCTAGAAATTCAAGATCAGCATGGGCAACATACTAAGACCCCACCTAAAAGAAAGAAGAAAAGAAAAATTGATTTTCAGGTGTATAACATTCTCTTGACTGGCTCTTCCAACATTTTAAAAATATATTTTTTAAGTTTATCCTTGTGTCTTTTGTTTGTTTGTTTGTTTGAGACCAAGGTTTTTCTGTTTAGCCCTGACTGTCCTGAAACTCTCTCTGTAGACCATGCTGGCCTCAAACTCAAAGATCTGTCTGCCTCTGCCTCCTGAGTGCTGGAACTAAAGGTGTGCATCACCACCACCCAGCTCCTTGTGTTTTTCTTTTGGCCTAGTTTATAGATGTCTGTCTGTTTTCTTCTAAGTAAATGTTCTTGTCTTCTTTGAGTCCACCAGGACCAGGGTACTTGAGGAGTGTGTTTTTGGTGTGTGGGTGTGTGTGTTTGTGTGTACATGCCCTGTACTGCCAGCCCTGACTTTCTCATAAGTCCTCCAAAGAGCAGTGACAATTTTGCACACAGAGATGTCAGAAAATTGCCTTCCCCTATCAAGCTGCAGAGCCTAGTTGGGGCTGTATTGTTGCAGCCTGAATACTCCAAATGACAGTACCCTAACTGAGTACTTTACAATCAGGGAGGGGTGTTTTTGTTTTTTAAACCCCTCCCCACCATGGGCAACAGCTTCCCTGTTTTCTGAAGGTTGTCAGGCTTTCAGCTCACATTTCTCCTTCACCGGTTACACTGTTGCCACCACCAGATTTTCCTTCCCACCTTCCTCCCTTACAGCTAGTCTGTTCCCCCACACACTGGCAAACCCCCGTGGAAGCTGAATCACGGTGCTTCCTTTTTTGGTCATAGCTGGGTTTCTTCCACTTTCGGAGCCTTGAGGAAATAAATCAGTCCTTTGCTGTCTGAATGCCGATCCCACGTCAGCTTCAGAACAAATAAGCAGCTCCCTCGGGGTGCCCTGTCCACCCTAAAAGCCACTCGATGAGAGATTTTGAATGGTTGAGTTAACAAAGTGTGAGTGCAGATGATAAAATGATTCTGAATATCTTGTTTCGGGAACAAAAATCAACATTTTAAAAAGAACAGAGAAGAACTCCAGCAGACAAGGAAGTATTGGGAGAATTCTTTAAATTTGGTCCTTGTATTGGTAGGGAGAGTTAATTCTGGGAACCACTGAGGCAGCATTTGGTCACACAGATGTACCAGGAGCTGCAGAGTAAGACTGAGTAATGGTTCACACCATCTGTGTATGTATTTCTGGCACCTACCAACCTGGGGAATATTTCTACCAGTGGTTATTATATGGCTTTAATTCAACATCTGAAATAAAGGGATCAAATGAATTCAGAGGTCAGGGACTGATGGAAATTCCCACTTTCGTAGTTAGTTCATCATAGAGTCAGGTTTCTGCTTATAAAGCCCAAAAGACTCAGTTCTTTCCCTGGGATTCCTGATGGGTAGGTACCCTTTTTCCATCAAAATACGCCATTTCTCCTATGAGGGCATTTCTCCTGTAGGTGGGCAGCTTTTTAGCACATTTCCCATGATGTCTTTGTCCTGGAATCCTGCCACAGGGTCCTGAGTTTGATCTACTAAACACAGTAGAAATATGGAAAGGTTATTGAGAGACAGTTGTTGGATAGGTTTGGGTCCTGCATGTTTGCTGGGTCAAATACCGTTTAGGGACAAAGAAAATAGGGTTGGGAAAGAATTGTGAGTCAGGTCTGAATCATTTTCACACACTGCGCTGGAACTGGAGCTGGACCTGGGACAGGCAAGCTGTAAGCCTTGGAGTTTCACAGCAAAATATAGATTATGGATGGAGGAAATGGTGTCATAAAGACAGAATCAGAGATGCCTCTCATAGCTGTACTTTGTCTGCTGAGCCTTTGCAGTCTGTGATGCTATGGACTTGTGAGTTTTACTGAGGAGATAAAATGTTATAGTTCTATAAACACCAGGCCGAGCACAAAGTATTGAACTTGGTATGATAAAAAGCTTTTAGGCTCTAGTATAGATGCTGGAGACAAGTGTCTGGTGAGAGAGTACAGCTTTACAAATGGTCCTGGGGGCAGGAAAAGCATATGTAAAAGGACAAAGGTAGATCTAGATCTCTCATCCCAAACAAAAATAGATTCAAAATGTGTCAAAAGCCCTCATGTATGTAAAAGGCTAAAACTACTGGAGGAAAACATATTTGAAACTCTTCAGGATAGAGGCCTACGGACTTTCTGAACAGGAGATGCTAGCCCCACAGGAAATGAGCTCAAGAATTGACCATATACTTGAATGTAGAGGCTTTTACATAGCAAAGGAATCATTGATCAGATGACAAAGTTGGAGAAAAATCTTTGTTAATTAGAGGCCAGATAGGAGATTAATATGTAGAATCTATGAAGAATACCCTCCCCAAATTAAATACAACCCCCTAAATCATCTAATCAATAGAACTAAAGGCAGTTTTCAAAGGAAGAAAATAAAACTGGCTAATAAATATTTGAAAACTGTTCAACATCCTTAGGTTTCAGGAGATGCAAATTAAACTACATTGGGACTCCATCTCGTTAAAATCAGAATGGCTGTCACCAAGAAAACAAGTGTCATCAGTGCTAGTGAGGATGAGAGGGGAGAGAAGACCTTTTTCACTGCTGGAGGAAGTGTGCAGCCCCTAAGGTCGATCCTCAAGAAAAAAAACAACAGACCGACTATATAACTACCGTATAACTTGCTGCTGGGTATATACTGAGGGAGTCTAGGTCAGCATTCTACAGAAATGTTTTCACACCTATTTATGTTGCTGTATTCACAATAGCCAAGAGATGGAGCTAGCCTGTCCATCCACAGATGAATGAGTTAAAAAAAAAATGCTCAGTGTGTAGTACATATGCATAACAGGACTTTATTCATCTGTAAAGAAGAATGAAATTATAAAAGGCAGGAAAGGGCATGTTATTACATCAAGTGAAATAAGCTAGATTTAGACAATTATCATCTTCTCTGATATGTGAAATCTAGACCTAAATATATATATGTAAAGTAAAAAGGGAATAATGATACATTCTTATAATCCTAGCACTCAAGAGAGAGAGGCAGTAAGATTGTTGCGAGCTCCAGGACAGCCAGGGCTACATAATGAAACACTATTTCAAAACAACAACAAGGAGTGGGGTGGAGAAAGGGAACCATGAGAAGGGAGGGAAGTACAAAAGCTTGGCTGTAGCTTAGGCTTGTTCCCAACTAACTTTTAAAACTTAAATTAACCCTTATGTCTTACTTGTTCTGTGCCTTGCTGGCAAATCTCCACCTCTCAGATTCTTTCCCTAGTTCCTCTTACCACAGGAAGTTCCACCTATCCTCTCCTGCCTAACCAAGAGTCAGTCAACTCTTTATTAAACCAATCAGAAGGTACCTTATGCAGGTGAGATAAAACAGAGACTTCTTCACACAGAGTGGTCAAATAATACTGCTTGAATGTGGGTGTACACACACACACACACATACACACACACACACACACACACATGTCTTAATCCTTCTCAGGTAGTACCACTCCTTGATGACTAAGCATTCAAATATATGAGTAGATAGGGACTACTTTATTTTTATTTTTATTTTTTATTATGAATAAAGTCACATTTTCTATCCGTGTATATCCTTATTCAAGGTCTCTTCCCCCTCCCACCCCCTCCAGTCACTCTCTTTTCTCCACATCTCCCCATCTCCACCCCAGCATGGGCAGGAGAGGGACCACTTTTATTCAATCCACCACAGGGGCTTATAGCTTCAGAGGATGAGTTCATGGCCATCATGATGGGGAGTATGGGAGCAGGAAGGAAGACATGGTGCTGGAGCAGTAGCTGAGAATACATGTCTTATCTGCAAGTAGGAAGCAGATAGGGACACTGGAATTGTCTTGAGTCTTTTGGAAACTTAAAGCCCGCCCTCAGTGACCCATCTTCAACAAGATCATACCTCTTGATCTTCCCAAGATTGCACCAGCTGGGGACCAAGTATTCCAATATATGAGTCTATGGGGCCATTCCCCCTTAACCACCAGAGGTTATATTAGCAAGACTGGAAGATTTGGCATCTCAGTCTTATTTGGGGTAGAACAGAAGCCTCGAGTATAACAGCAGGAGATGAGGCAGGGCTGAGAGCATGCACCCTTAAACAGTCTTGGTCAAACAGTGGCCTGGCTGAGTGTTATCTTGTTCTGCTTTTAATTGATCCTAGGGAAGGGGACAATCTGGTTCCCATGCTCAAATGATTGCTTCCTCTTGGGCGGGCAGCCTCAGTTCCCACCCTGAAATAATTGCTCCTCACTGGGTGCAGGGTAGTCTAGTCATGGGACGATTTGCCTACAAGGCTTTGCCATTCTTAAAGGTTACAGTAATGACTGGTGACATCAAGGCACCACTTCACAGATCTGGAACAAGACATCAGTGCTGGCGGTTGACAGTCTCTCAGAAGTACTTAGCTATTTTTTAGTCTTTGAAGGGAGATGAGATAAGGCAGGGGCACTCAACCTGTATTACCAGTTTTTAGACAGATACTCCTTAAATGGTTAGCATACCTACGTACATATGGAGTTGAGCAGGAATCTGACCCAAAGTTTAAGGTAGTAAAGAAGACAGATACTGAATGGAGTAGGGAAGGTGTCTTGCCTTTATATACCCACTGGAAAACTGTAGGCCCAAATGAAATCAGTACTTTTTAATAAAACCTGCCTTAGTCCTTGTCACACTACAGCCTTTCTCAAGGGCTGTTGACTACGCATGTCCATTGTAAAATGTGTGTGACTTGATATTTTGGTTCTGATTCTAGCAGCTTGTGCTAAAAAATCATATATGATAGCCAGGAAGTGGTGGCACACACCTTTATTCCCAGCACTTGGGAGGCAGAGGCAGGTAGCTCTCCATGAGTTCGAGGCCAGCCTGGTCTGCAGAGTGAGTTCCAGGACAGCCAAAGCTACACAGAGAGACCCTGTCTCAAAAAACAAAAGCATATATCTGTTTTTAAAAAATAGGTTAAAAAAGTATTTGTTCATCAGAGTTTCATTTATAACAGAGAATCCATTAGTACAACCTGCCCCCCACCATGCCCCCATGAGGAGTGAGTTGTACCCACAGGAGTGTTACATAGGAGAATACGCATAGCATCCTGGTTCATCTCCCTCATCTGGAGAACAGAACACTATGAAAGCAGAGGGTATAGAGAATAGTTGCTGTCTAGCCTGAGACAACGTATTTATTTAAATCCTATTTCTGTAAAAGTTTGTCTGTGTGTGTGCATGTGTAAACATGTATATATCATCTGACCTTCCACATAAACACATGCTTGTGTATAAGAGAGGGATTTGCACACACACACACACCAATGCCAATATGGTTAAGCGGATGGACATGACTGATGAGACTCTTTGTGGTCAGAACTGACTTCTCCTGGGAAGTACAGATTACAAGATTAAAACAATAACAAAAAACTACAGATAAACTGATTCTAGATGTCAAAAGTATTTTTAAAAATATAAGAGCAGAGCCTGTCACTGTCACGTTAGATTAACCGTCAACAGCAAGGTACTTAGTCATTAGCTTTTAGTTTTTTCTTTGTTTTTTTTTTTTTTTTTTTTTTTTTTTTTTTTTTTTTTTTTTTTTTTTTTTTTTTTTTTTTTTTTTTTTTTTTTTTTTTTTTTTTTTTTTTTTTTTTAACTTTTGCAGACAGTGATCCTTACTATGTATGCAAGTCAACTTTTTGGGTCTGGGACAAAATACCTCAGAAAAACATTTTTTTTTCTTTGTGTTTTGAGACAAAGTTTCATTATTTTTATAGCCCAGGCTGTCCTGGAACTCACCTTGTAGCCCAGGCTGCTCTTGAACTTCTGAAACCCTCTTGCCTCAGTCAGATAAACGAGTTTAAAGTGGAAAGGCTTAGTTTGGCTCATAGCTTTAAAGTTAAGGCCCATGTCGGCCTCATTGTGGCATCATAGCAAAAATACCTGGTGAAAGTGACCTATTCACCTCAGGACATCCAGGAGCAAAATGAGAGGACCAAGCTCCCATTGTTCCTGCCAAGGCATCCTCTCAATATCTCGTTTCTTTCCCCTAGATCACGCCCTAAGGGTTCTGTCACCTTTCACTATGGCCCACAGGCTGGTGACCTTCAACCCATGGGCCTTTGAAGAACATTGATGCTCATTGGGCCATGACCTGTGTCTTTTCCCCTTGACCACACTTGTTGGTTCCCCATGTGAGAACAGACACACACTAATGCCACACTAGAGTTTATTCAGGAAACTTACCAGGCAGGTACAAGGGAAGAGAAATAGGGGATGGGGGGAAGAGGAAAGACTTTCAGGTGGCATCTTCTTTTAAGAGAATAGGCAGGAACAGATTTACATAGCCACGTCTAGGGGCGTGTTCTGTCAGCGCCATGTTGGGTTTACCACTTGGCCAATACATGCCAGGAATTCTGTCTCACCAGGTGCCATGTTGGGTTATTGGACTAGCATGTTTACCACATAGCTGCTACCTGCCAGGAATCCTTACCACACTAAATGTGAATTTGCTTCATCTATGCTTGGGTGAGAGAAGGGGCTCCCCTCTCCTGCTCAGCATCTGGGGGTACATTGTTCTGTGTGGGAAATGCTATTACTCTCATATTTTATGTATTTCATACATGATAACTCATAAGTTATATTTGTATTTGTTTACCTATAGAACTGGGGTCTGTCTCAGGAAATAGTACATAGCGTAGCCTGACAGTTCTGTCATTTGTAACATTTGTATAATAAATGAATGAATGTATGTGTGTGTATATATCTTGACTTATGCAATTAAGTTATTTAAAATGCTTTTAAGCCCAATGTGTTGGTGCATGTCCATAATCCCAACACTCAGAAGATGGTGGCAGAAAGACTGAATTTGAGCTAGTTTGAGTAATATAATCTCAAGCAAAAACAAACAAAACAAAACCAATAATATAGCTGGGAGTGTTTGCCCAGTATACACCATATCCTGGGTTTGCTCTACAGCACTTGGGGAGGGAGCAGGGAAAATGTATTAACTTTTGGAACAAAGAACATTATTTGTCTATGAACAGCTTTAGTCCCAGCACTCAGGCAGAAGTAGGCAGATCTCTTGAGTTTGAGGCTAGCCTGGTCTACAGAATGAGTTCCAGGCCAACTAGAGCTACACAGGGAAACCTTGTCTTGAAAAACCAAAAAAAAGAAAAAAAAGAATTCTTTGCTTTGTAAACTAAAATTCAAGTTGCGTTTTAGAATGAAGTAAATTTGGGTGGGTGAGTGGGTGGAGTTGCTTCTTTGTTCCATATGCTCAGCTTCCTTTAGGGCTGGGCAGAAAGTCTTGCCGGCATTAATTCACACCTTCCCCAAGAGTTATGAGTCTTAGCTGTGAAAGCTTTGGTACCCAACTCTACAGCTCTACAAGATGGATTTAAGGCCACTGAACATAGTAATCTCTGACAATCGGCCCTTTCAGGTAAAAACCCGTGGTCCTGTGAGATGGGGTGGATGCTTAATTGGAGAGTAAGCAATTATGTTAAACTGTTTGTGCTGCCATGACATTCTGATGAACCAAGTGTTTCTAAACTACAGAAAACAAATGTACTTGCCACAGCTCTAGACACCTGTAAGGACAATGTGCTAACAGACTGGGGTTTGAATACCTCCCTTTGCTTCAGAGAGCCTTCTTCCCGTGGGTTCACAAGATGAAGTGGGAGGAGGGGGAGGATCCAGGGCCTCTCTTAGAGGACACTGACTCCCAGCTGCGTTTTCTAACCTAAGTACCAAAGTCTGAATCTGGAGCCTAGCTTCCAGCATTTGAATTGAAGGCTGGGATATGCAGATACTCAGCATATAGTAAAGAATAGCATTTGTTCAGAAAACAATTTAAAACCAGTCATTTCTGGCTGAGGATGTGGCTCTGTGACCAGGGATTATCAGTTCAGTCTCTAGCACACACAAGGTAGCAAACAAGAAAGCATTCTACTTAAAGGTTGTCTAGGCTGTGGTCAAAAGACATAAATGACCATGATGTTCTTAAACCATAAATGAGAGACCCACAAAAGACCAGTGGAATAACCTTATTTATGGCATTTCATAAGATAAAACAGCAAAACTACAAAACAAATCCCAAAATACTAATTTTAAATTCTTAAGAAAACAGTTTCTAAAGAAGCCGTTGAAGAGAGAGTCCTTAAAAATAGTGATAAAGATACTGACGTGAGGCTCTTCCCAGTCAATGGCTTCTGATGTGGTGTGGTGGGGAAGGACTCAGTTATCTCTAAAGGCAGGCCACTGGGAGCTTGACCATGGTCCAGTGAGTGTATGAGCAACCCGAATTGGACTTGGTATTTTTGTTTTGTTTTGTTTTTCTTATTTTGGGGAGGGCACAAAGATGGGAGTGTACACCCAGGAGGAAAGAGAAACAAGTATGATTGGGTTGCATTGTGTGAAATTACGAAGTAATCAATAAAAATGTTATGTTGAAAAAAAATTTTAAATTAAGATACTTTGGAAGTGGGAACTTGGATCAGAGGCTAAAAGGCTTGCCTCCTGGCATGCTCAACTGCTCAGTCCTTGATACCACAAAAAAGAACAACATATCTTCGATGCTGAATACTAGCAATTGTCACTAACATTAGTCAATATTAAATATTAATATTAGCCAATATTAAAGCCAACAACAGTAGTTGATTTATAGAATGTGGTTTTTTTTTAATCCATGGAAACAAGCAAATGATTGTATTTATTATTTAGTATTTTTTGGATTTATAAAGTCATATTGTTTCAAGGGCATCTCCCCAAAGACATTAATATTGATTAATCAGGACCCAAATCCATATATTACAGATGTAAATCTTGGCCTTTGATGGTGACAGGTTTTTATACCTATTAGGATTCCGTTCCAGCCTCTGAAGCCACACTCTGCTCTGAGTTTTGAAAGAAAGCCCCATTTAAGGAGAATTCCCACAGCTGACTCTCTCTCTTGATTCTTCTGTCTTGGGAGCACTTTCTATCTCTCTCTCTCTCTCTCTCTCCCTCCCTCCCTTCCTCTCTCTCTGTTATATTAATAATGAAGTCTTTCTATGCAGAAGCAGTCTGAGTGTCTCCTGCCTTCTGCTGCCTCTCACTGTGCCTCCTGTCCATGGGGCATGAGGCCTGTTCATAGACATCTGACAGCTAACAGGGTAAATGAGTTATTGTATCATTTCAGATCAAACAGGATCCCAACAACACCTCGATAAGCCTCTCCGCAGATGCAATAATCTAAATCAGACCAAATTAGAAAAAGCCCAGGTAGGGGGCTGGAGAGATGGCTCAGAGGTTAAGAGCACTGACTGTTCTTCCAGAGGTCCTGAGTTCGATTCCCAGCAACCACATGGCAGCTCACAACTGTATGTAGTTCCAGTTCCAGGCAAACATCAAGGCAAATAAATAAATAAAGTTTAAAAAAAAATCAGACCAAATTAGAAAAAGCCCAGGTAGGGGGCTGGAGAGATGGCTCAGCGGTTAAGAGCACTGACTGCTCTTCCAGAGGTCCTGAGTTCAATTCCCAGCAACCACATGGTGGCTTACAGCCATCTAGAATGAGATCTGGCACCCTCTTCTGATGTGCAGGCAGAATACTGTACACAATAAACAAGCAAGCAAGCAAGCAAACAAACAAATAAATAAATAAGAAAAAGCCTGGATTTAATGGGTACAGAACAAAGCAATCCCGAGTGACTCTTGGAAAGGCAGAATGGGAGTCACTTGGCAGATATAGCTACCTGATCTTAAGTAACATATAGGTGTGGTCTTGAGCAGCCTGAGGGAGGGGCTGACCTTTGTTGGGCTTCCTCAGGGGTGGTGGTGTGGTGTGTGTGTGTGTGTGGGGCCTGGGGGGGGTGTCTGGAACCCGTGGCAGCTCTAGGGGAGGGACCGCTGTTTGGCAGGCTTCAAGGGTGTGTGTGGGGTCTTGAGAGAGAGAGAGAGATTGAGCTTCCATTCAATCATTCCAGACTCTTTGGGTATATGGTATGGATGGCAGGGGCTGAGGAAGCACTGTTACGAGAACAGTTGAACCCTAAATATTGACTACTCGCCCTTCAGATCTGCATGTGTATCCACAGCGATCCTCAACCCAGTTATGTCCAGCTGACAAAGAAATAGCTTTCACCTCAAAGGAATAGAAGACCTTTGGTTTATTCTGGAATATATATGAATGACCATGGCCAGGAGACACAGATTTAAGCTACTCCAAATTCTGTGTTTAAATTTCCATGGAAACAGTTCTATGAAATTTTACAATTTTACAGGACAAAGTACTGAGTCTAAGCAAGTTTAAAATAAACTTGTGAGTCTATTAGAGAGGCAGATGCTGGGAGATGGGGGAGTTTTTTTACGAAACCATGATGCTATCTAATGATGTTCTTAGCTTTTGGGTTGGTGAAAGCTAGTAGTCTGCTAAATTAATGGATTCCCAGAAGGGCTTTTTAAAAAAATCTCTTTGTCATAAGCTGTTCGTTCTGACACACAGGTGGGCAAGGAATTTAGCCCATGATAAGGTAATTAGGAGCCTGGATCTCAACTTTCCAATCTGACTATAGTATTGAATTTCTGCTCAGTTCCCCAGTCTTTGTAGACACAGACTCTTTGCATCAGGGAAGCTCTCTCTGCAGATATGACTTCCTCCCAGGATTTTCTTTTATGCAGAAAAGGCATAGGGGCCATCCCAGTCTTGTTTGGGGATGATCACGATCCAGTCTTGTAGCTCGAATCCTAATTGGTCACCATCTGCAGAAGGCAGCCAGAAAAGTTTTCTTTCTTTCTTTTTTTTTGGCGGGTGGAGGTGGAGGACTGTTTATTTTGTTTTTTCAAGATACAGTTTCTCTGAAACCCACTCTTAGACCAGGCTGGCCTCGAACTCATAAATCTGTCCCACAGAGAAGTTTTCTTTTTTAAAAGCTGTATGTTTTAAGTTTCTGTTGCTGTGATAAAAGACTTACCAAGACCAACTTTATTTGGCTAAAAAGGCACAATTCATCACTGAGAGAACTCAGGCTACAAACTTAAAGCAAGAACTGGGGGTGGGGAGTTAGGGGGTGGGGGATCAGGACGGGAGCAGAAGCCTTAGTGGAGAGCAGGTACCATCACCTTGAGGCCATGGTGATGGTACCTGCTCTCCACTGCATGAAGCCATGAAGGGATGCTGCTCACTGGCTTGCTCAGTTTGTTTTAATTTATAACCCAAGACCTCCTGCCATAGTGGACTGGGTCTTCCCACATCAGTCATCAATCACAAAAATGCCCCAGAGACTTATTTCCAGGCCAAGTTGAAGGAAGCAGGTTTTGGCTGACTTCTTTCTTTCTAGATGACAAACCAACCAACTAAAAATCCTAACCAGCATTAAGGCATCGTCCCACTAATCAGAGATGAGTCCCAGGCCCCACTCAGCTGTTGTGGAAAACTGTTTCTGGCTGTACAGGGATTCTTACTGTGGTGAGGCCTGAGGCATGGTGGCTTTCTGGAAACACAAAGGATAAGCATATTCAAGGCACACACGCTGAAGAAGCATTCTAGTTCTTCCCTTTGTCCTAGTAATTAAAGTTGTATGTGCATGTTTGCAGTTGGCACGGAAGGAGGGAGTCAGGGTTTGTGTTTCAGTCTGTGTAGGAGATATCTTTTGACAGTTTTATCGAGTTCCCAACAATTAACATTTTTCATTTCCTTTGAGAAGATGGAGGAGGTCATCATGAGGGGTCCCTCAGTAAATCAATATTTTCACTTACTGGGTCGAAGCCAGCTGGTCTACTCAGAAGCTGCAGGTAACCCCTTTTTACAAGACATTTACTGTGAAGCTAAAACATCCACGTTTTTGGCTTCTTGCTGTTGTGGGTCCCTTTCGAAGTCCCTGGTGGGATCCTGGCCCAGTGCTCATGGCACTTTCTCATCTTTCTTTATCTCTGTTCTTTAAAGATCTTGCTCCGAAGCCTATTCGGGCCTCTAAAGACACATCTTTTGCCCTCCTCTTGGCGTTGAGCTTATGGGCCTGGGCCAAGGATCTTCTCTTTGCTTTCCTCTCCCAAAAGAAGCGGGCCATGGAGAAGTATGTTGAAACAAAAAGTGCCCCTGGAGAGCATGTGGAAATGAGTCCTTTTATATTTCCACATGAAACACATCTCTCACATCCTGCCTTGAGTTTTGGTTTTTGAGGATGAGCCTTTGCATCCGAAGTGCCTGGGGAGGTGGGTGGGAGTCTTTTCAAAGCATTTTGGGTCATGAGGAAGCGCCTCCGCCTCGCCTCCTTGGAATAAAGGTTCACACTTTGGTCACCTGACAGTTGGTCACATCAGACCATCATAGGATGCCTCCTCTATTTGTCCCAGGGGTGGGGGGAGGGAGCAAGTACCAGAGGAGTATGCAGTGTTTGGTCCACTTGGAAGGTCTATCTGTATGCCATCAAAGCTTTATTTCCTTTTTTTTCCAGTGCTAAACCTCAGTTATGCTAGGCAAGAACTCTCCTATTGATATGCACCTTCTTCCAGCCCTCTATTGTTTGTTAATTTACTAGGTTTGACACTGTAGCTCAGGCTGTCTTGGAATTCACTATGGAGCCCTGGCTGACCTCAAGCTCCCAGAAGTCCTCCTGCTTCAGCCTTCCAAGTTCTGGGATTACAGCTTGGTACCACCAGGCTTGGGTGAAAAATTAGACTTTAATCAGCCTAACATACTGTTCCTGAACTAGAGCTTGGCCATATAAGGAGACAAAGAGAGATTGTTGCAAACATGTTTAACTTCGGGTTCTTTTGAATCCGTGCTCTAGAGGTTGAAATGTAGCTGACTTAATTTGTCTGTCTGTTCTTTACCTTTTCTTTTACAAAAGCCACAATAATGCTTAAATATACCCTTTTTCCAGAGTGGAGTATAAGTGTGTCTGTAATACAGAATATGAAAGTTCCCCAATCATAAGGTTCTAGATTATATTCTCTCTGTTGCACTAACTAGCCAGCCAACCAAAAAGACCCACAGTGAACCCCACCTACCCCCACTCCCATCCCCCAGACTGTGGGTTTCGAGATAGGGACTGAACCTGATAGCTGAGGTCAAGTGCTTGGCAGTTGTGTGACACCCAGAAAGCAGTTACAATTGTTCAATTTGTTGTGACCTTTAGGACCCCAATTGAGATTTGTGTGAACTCTCAGCTTTTCACAAGTTTATAGCGTTCCAAGAATTAGCCTTTGCTTTTCCCAGCCTGTTACTTGCCTTTTAATTTGATGACATATTTACAAGCCTTACTTTCCATATGTAGCTCAATAAATCTGGGATCTGATTTTGTGTGTGGTTTCATTAATTACTTCTAAGTTGGACTGGCATCCTTCTTACAGAGCATTGACAGATTCTGTTATGTCTAGACTGCTTTCTCCCCATGGCTTGATTTTTAATATTTAACCATTGGATCCATCTGGAATGTCTTTTGATATATACTCCAAGGTAAGAGTTTATGCCTATCAGTTTTTTCCATTGCTAACCAATATTCTCCATGCATCTATTAAGCAACCATCCTTTTCTATGTTGTAACATCTTTATCATATGGTAAATGCTTACATCTGGCAGGATCCGCTCCTGAGCTTTCTGATGGTTTAAAGAATAAAGGTCATCCTATTTTTGCATGAATGTATTGTCCTGGCTAGTTTTTTTTTTTTTTTTTTTTAAACTTTATTTATTATTTATTTATTTGCCTTGGTGTTTGCCTGGAACTGGAACTACAGACAGTTGTTAGCTGCCATGTGGGTGCTGGGAATCGAACCCGGGTCCTCTGGAAGAGCAGAGGGTGCTCTTAACCGCTGAGCCATCTCTCCAGACCCATCCTGGCTAGTTTTATATCAATTTGACACAAGGTTGAGTTACCAGAGATGAAGGAGCCTCAATTGAGAAGATGCCTTCTTAAGATCTGGCTGTAGGCAAGCCTCTAGTGCATTTCCTTAATTACTGATTGATGTGAGAAAGCATTACCCATTGTGGTCCTGGGTTCTATAAGAAAGCAGGTTGAGCAAGCCAATAAGCAGCACCACTCCATGGCCTCTGCATCAGCTCCTGCCTCCAGGTTCCTGCTCTGATTGAGTACCTGCCCTAACATTCTTTAATGATGAACAGTGAGATGTAAACGTAAGGATAATTAATGTTTTCCTCTCCAAGCTTCTTTGGTCATGGTGTTTCATCATAGCAATAGTAACTCTAAGACTTGTATCATACTCTTCTTTGGTAGATGTTTATGTGGGTGTGTCCAGGTGTGTATAGATGCTTGCACAGCTCTGTGGATGCCAGTGGCCCAGATGAAATATCTTTCTCTACAACTCTATACTTTCCTTTTGGAGACAGGGTTTAACTGCATCTGGATCCCACTGATTTGGCTATGCTGGCTGCTCGGTCAGCTCTAGGGATCCACCTAACAGTATTCCCAAGTCCTGGGGTTACAGACAGGAGCTTCCATGTCTATCTTCTTATTCCATAGGTGTTGGGAATCCAAGCACAGATATTCATGTTTGTTCAGCAGGCACCTTACCCACTGAGCTGCCTTTTAGCTCCTGTCATAATATCCTTGTGTGTGTGTATATATGTATATATACATATGTATGTATCTATATGTATATGTGGTATGTGTATGTATATGTAGGTATGTGTGTATGTGGTGTATGTATGTTGATGTATGTTTGTGTGTGTGTATGGGGTATGCTCATGTGTGTATGTGTATGCAGAGCATGTGCACTCAGGCTTGAGGAGGATATCAAGGGTGTTTGTTCTTTCACCTCTGCTTTATTTCTTCAAGACAGAGTCTCTGAATCTGGCCTTGGCTGGAAAGGTGGTAAGCAAACCCCAGTAACCCTTCCTGTTCCCACCCCTCACAGACCTGGGGTTACAGGCTCCAGATTTGGCTTTTTAGGTTGGTGTTGGGGATTTGAACTCATGTCATGATGCCTGTGCATTGGTGTTTTTCCTGCATGTATGTCTGTGTGAAGGTGTCCGAAGCCCTAGGAACTGAAGTTACTGGTAGGTGTGAGCTGCCATGTGAGTGCTTGGGAATTGAACCCGCGTTCCCTGGTAATGCAGATAATGCTGTCAACTACTGAGCCATCTTTCTAGCCTCCTATAGTGAACTTTTTATGGGGTCTCTAAACAGAGTCAGGAAATGTGACATCAGTGAGTGAAAACAGCATAGACCTCAGCACAACTGGCTCTTTCATGACACTGTTTATTGTAAACATCATAAAACAGGTGTATCCTTGCCCAGATTGTCTGAAAACTAACAGCACACACAGACAATTCCAGCACTGGGAGAATAAGTTCATACCAACTGGGACCACAGCATGAGACTGTCTGAAAAACAAATACATTTAACAAGGTGTTTTTTTTTTTTTTTTTTTTTTTTTAGTGTAAATTGGTAGTACACATTCCTTGGTTTGAATGTGACTAGATAGTGAAAAGAACATTATAATCCCACACTAGTGATGACAGTTTATAAGCATTAGGATAACATCCATCTCTACAAAGACTATCTGAGTCACAGCCCTCTAAATAAGACTATGGTGGTAACATGATTACAAACTGCCCAATGCTCTTATGGACAGCATTGTACAGGCCTTAGCAGAAACTTCGTGCTGCAACTTTGGGAGGATCCTGCTACAATGGCACTCACTCTGTAGACCAGACTGGCCTTGAATTCAGAAGTCTGCTTGCCTTTGCCTCTCCCTCTGAGTGCTGGGACTTGGGACTTTCTAGTGTATGACACCACCGCCTGGCTTAATGGTAGTAGCTTTTGAGCAGCATTTTCCCAGCTGTGATTTAGTAAGCTGTGCAGGTAAGGAGGGAGCAGGCAAAAGAACCTTTGCTAAGTTGAGAAGCTTACAGTAGGGTTGGGAGGTGAGTCTGCTTTCTCCCAGCACAGAGAGAAAGGAATATGAAGTTCTGAGAGTGGGGTTGGGGCTGCATACTGGCATTTTTCTGCCCTGTCTGACTTCAGGCCTGCAGTTTGCCTTTTCTGCTTGTTACCTTATCCCCAAGTGAGAATAAATCTGGTCCAGCATGTCTACCTGAGGGGAGGGACTAAGAGAACAAATGAAATCCCTGGATTAGAGGAGCCTTATTGATAGAAGGCCCTATCATTAAACCCTAGGGACATTCTGTGCTTGAGTATGCAAGGGAAAAAAAAGCTGGCAGCTGAGGGTGATCAGCTTGTCCAGTGTGGGGAGAGCTAGCTGTCAGTATTCAGAAATCATATCCCATGGAGATAAGAGATGTTTACCGAGGTCCCACTGAGGCCCTAAGCATCATTGCCAGCTGTCTTAATTTGCAGAGGCCTGTACCTTTCCAAAGGAATTTTTGAGAAGCCTAGAAATTTTGTTTGTATCATCAGTCTGAAATTTGCTTTTTTTTTTTAAATTTAATTATTTTTTTAAATTTAATTTTTGTAGTAGTGGGTATTGAACTCAGGGTAAGCATATAGGGCAAGTGCCCTACCATATTCCAGCTCTCATTTCTGATATTTAATTTTGGTTGATTTAAGCACATATTTTGCTCATCAACAAAAATGTTTTAATGGGGTGGGGAGTTGGGGGAGTGGAAGGTGGGGGTGGTGTACACCTTTAGTCCCAGCACTCAGGAGGCAGAGGCAGGTGGATCTCCGTGAGTTTGAGGCCAGCCTGGTTTACAGATCACTCTATCAAAGACAAGCTCCAAAGCTACACAGAGAAACCCTGTCTTGAAAAAAAAACACAAAACTTTTTTTTGAAAGCTATTTTTGCTTATGTGTCTGTGTGAATGTATGCCACATCTGTGAAAGCGCCTGGAGAGGACCAGAGAGGGCATCAGATCCCCCGGGGCTACAGTGACAAGAGGTTTTTTAAACTTTATTTATTTATTTATTTATTTATTTGCCTTGGTGTTTGCCTGGAACTGGAACTACAGACAGTTGTTAGCTGCCATGTGGGTGCTGGGAATCGAACCCGGGTCCTCTGGAAGAGCAGACAGTGCTCTTAACCGCTGAGCCATCTATCCAGCCCCCTGCAGTTACCGTTTCTATTGCTGCAACAAAGCACCAAGACCAAAAAATTAAGCCGAGAAAGGAAGGGTTTATTTGGTTTTTAGTTTACTTTGTAGTCTATCACTGAAGGAAGTCGGGACAGGAACTCAAGCAGGGCAGGAACCTGGAGGTGAGATCCGATGCAGAGACCATGAAGGAGCACTGCTTACTAGCCTGTTCCCCACGGCTTACTCAGTGGGCTTTCTTGTTAGAGGCCAGGATCATCAGCCTACAGACGGCTCCACCCACCATGGGATAGGCCTTTCTCCATAGATCACTAATGAACAAAATGCCTGGGCTCAGAGGTTAAGAGCACTGACTGTTCTTCCAGAGGACCTGAGTTCAATTCCCAGCAACCACATGGTGGCTCACAACTATCTATAATGAGATCTGGTGCCCTCTTCTGTACACTGTATACATAATGAATAAATACATATTTTAAAAAAAGAGGGCTGGAGAGATGGCTCAGCGATTAAGAGCACTGACTGTTCTTCTGGAGGACCTGAGTTCGATTCCCAGCATCCACATGGCAGCTCACAACTGTCTGTAATTCCAAGATCTGACACCCTTACACAGTTATACATGCAGGCAAAACACAAATTCACATAAAATAAAAATAAATATTAAAAAGAAAGGAGGTCTGGCTCTTGTTAAATAGGGAAGACTTTAAGATTTTGTAAAATAGAGAAATCTGGTTTAAGCCCAAACAGAAATCTGGTTTAAGGCAGGGGTCTGCCTTAGGGGGAGTCACTGATTGAAAATTACTAAGAGGAAGTTCTGGGGGCACAACCTGGCTAAACCTACTTGACAAGATGCTTACAGAAGGCAGGGCCAGTGGGAGAGGACGAGGGTGGAGAATCTCACTAAACCGAACCTGCAGGATTCCTGATAAAACCAGATTTTAGAAGAACAAAAGCAGCTCATGGTTGAGGCCTGCTGAAGCTTAGTGGAGCCTAATAAGAATTAGGGCCAGCAGTCTTAGGCAGTCTACTTGGTTTATTTTTAGATTATGTGTGTGTGTGCTTTGCTTGTATGTATGTATGTATACCATTCATGCATGCCTGGTGCCCTTCTAGGTTGGAAGAGGGTGTCACGTTCTTAGAGTTAAGGATGGTTGTAAGTAGCCTTGTAGGTGGTGGGAACTGAACCTTGGTCCTGTGCAACAGCAATTAGTGCTTTCAACCACTGAGTCATTTCTCCAGCCCCTACTCAGTTTATTTAACTTTCACTAAAGATACCCATCTTACAGACCCCTCTGCATTGACTGCTACATCATGCTTGATCTGACCATCACTTGTGTGATGCTTTGAAGGAGTTATTTTTGTTAATGGGAATTGAACCCAGAATGCCATTCATGCTAAGCACTTGTTATACCACAGAGCTACATCTCTAACTCCAGGGAATTATAGTTTAGATTTTTTGTGTTTTATATATATTGATCCATAACTTCTGGGAAAGAATAAAGGGCCCTTTCTCAGCTTAAGGTCATTTCCAAGACAAATAGGTTTCTTGGCTGCTTGGTTATATATTTGCAGACATTTTGCTCAGTGAATGAGAACAGCAGCTATGCCATGGTCTGCCTTTTCCAGAATTATAAGGGAATGGGCACAGCTGACTTAACTTCTGTAATAAACAATCTGTGAAGGCCATAGAGGGAGTTATTTTGTTGCTGTTTGCTCTGAGTCTCAGACTTGAACAAGATGGGCGTTTTGGAAACTTGGGTGTCTGCTTCTCTCATCTCCAGCTTCTGCTGCAGGGCCTTCCTTTATAATTCAGGGAGATCTGGTTCTGTTTTTTGTTGCTTTAAGATGTAGACTTCCTGGGAGCTTAGCCAAACTTGGAAAGACAAATGAAAAATAGTATGTTTGTTTATGTAATTTATTGAACATCAATTGAGTGTGTGCTCTTGTCCTTAGGTTCTGGAGAGACAAAAATATATCAAAAATATGACATGGTCTCTGGTCTTTGGAATTTTATGGTTCAAATGTAGGATGAATACATGTAAATAAACATGTTGCATAGGCTAAGTGTAGGGTAACCTTACCTCCTGAGACAGGTTGAGCTTATGCCTGCTGTCCTGGCATCACTACTAAGAATGCTCCTTCTCACTTTTACAACCAAGGGCCACAGTCACGTTGTCTGTGAATGCTCAGGTATAAAAAGTAGGAAGCATAGGGTTGATTTTCCACAGTAAGTAGGTCAATGAGCTGGGTAATGAGAGAAGTTTGGTTAGCCAAGGCCAGGGATCTTGGGGTGGACTTGGGGTTCAGGTGGGAGAAGAGGTGTGTTTCAGGAACATAGAAAGCGCTGCAGGGAAGGAGAAACTGTTCTGGGAGTAAGAGCAGTAATCAGCCAAAGTTAGATATTGTTTGCCAAGTTTACCCTTTGGCAATTCTTCAAGGACATTATAATACACATACAGCTGTCTAGACACCACTGCACACAAACACACACACACCCCTTCTTAGGGCTGGGAACAGAATTCAGGGCCTTGTTCTTGCTGGTCCCTCTGAGCTACAGCCCAGAGTGAATTTGTGTGTTTATGATCGCCTGGGCATATAAAGGTTAGATCTAGGTCCCTGCTGATGGTGACTAGGGAAGCAGGATCAGCTAGGCAGAAGAATGCTAGCTAGAAAAAAATGAAACCCTAAGGGGTTAGGGAGTGCAGGAACTATGTAAGTCACATGAAGGATGGAGAGAAGGCAAATAGTTCTAGTACTATTGAGGAAGAATGGTCAAGACCAGCTACTGACTTACATGGGTATTATTTTCAGGCCACAGGATACTAGTATTAAACCTGGGAATTGAAGGGATTTCTAGTCTGAAAATTTTCTATGTGATTATAAACCCAAGACACCAACAGTTGGATAATGTTGGCATGGTTCTCCAACATTCTAAAATGACTTCTGCCTTTTTTTAGTCTTATGGCACTCTTGATGGTCTTGTTTATCTCTAGCAAGATGCAGCAAAGGATTCTAAAGCATCCTCCTGCCTTTTCATTATGGTAGGATACCTGCCAAACCTTATCTTAGATGTTTGCTTTGTTATCAAGTATGTTAGCCCTTTGTAATTCATCAGTAGTCTACTCGGTGCCAACTCCTTTCAGGGGAGATTATCAGTGTTCTGCAAGTTTCAGGTTAACCTTGTCCTGAATTTTGGAGGCACACTCTCTGTGGGAATTGTAGTCACATCATAGATTCTTGAAACTCGGAGAAATGACAGCTGCACAGGGATCACATTATTGATGCACCAAGCCACTCAAGCGTTGGAGACAACGGGGTTCACTAAGAGAGAGGGCCTGGGGCAGCCTCTTCTTTCAACCCTTCAAAGATGAAGGGGAAAAATTCCTCTCAACTTCAAAGACAAAAAGATTTTTATCCTGAAGGCTGCGGTCACCAGGCCTGCTGGCTTTGTACTGAAGCATTTGGCAAATGACATCAGTAACCAATGATCTAGAAATTATCTGAAGAAAGCCTTAAAGTTATGAAAAGAAAGAACGACGGGAAAGCGCTCTTGTCAGGGGACAATTTTGCATCCTCTATCCCAGGTCTGGCGACTCCAGAGCCCCGGTGAGTGTGGTCTGGAGCAGGCAAGGCATCTTCAGTTCCTGTCTTTGCTGGGGGGTGCGTGGAGGGATTTGTCTTCCAAATCCTGCGAGTAACGGAGATGGAGATGACTAGTGTCATGGAGCAGGTACAACAGTCTACAGAGGTTTCGCGGTTGTGGGCCTTTTTTTTTTTTTTTTTTTTTTTTTTTTTTTTTTTTTTTTTTTTTTTTTATAAAGGGCTTAACTTCAGTGCGGTCCAGCGTTAGCCACGCCATTAAGTCTTAGCGGCAGGAAGAGCAGATAAAAGGGGAAGAGGAAAGGCGCAGCAGCGCGCACACGCTCGGAAACGGACGTCGGCGGCGCGCAGCAGACGCGGGTCCCCGCGGGGAGGGCGAGCGCGGTCCGCGAGCCCCTACCCGAGCAAGGCCGGGCGCCACCAGCGCGCCGGGCGGGGGGAGCGCGCTTCCGACCAGGTCGCCCCCGCGCGCCGAGGAGCCAGTAGTTCGGTCCGAGGGGGCGGCTCCAGGGGCGCGGTTCCACGGCGATCGAGGCTGCTCAAGGCGGGATCGGACCGCAGAGCCCCCGCCAAACAGAGAGAAGGAGGGAGGGATAGAGAGAGGGAAGGGAGAGGCAGGCGGGGGCGAGCTTGTGGCGCGGCGGGGGCGAGCGGCGCTGCGGGCCGTGGGAGGAAGCGCTGCGCCCGGCCCGACGGCGCTCGTTGGAGCCACATCCGCGGGTCGCCGGCGACGTTGCCGGCGCCTGTCACGGCCTTCCATTTTGAAGGAAGGAGGCCGCCGTTTCCCATCGCAGGGGCGGCAGTCGCTCTCATGGCGTTCAGTCCCTGGCAGATCCTGTCGCCCGTGCAGTGGGCCAAGTGGACGTGGTCCGCGGTTCGCGGAGCGGGCGCGGGAGAGGAAGAAGCCGGAGGTCCCGAGGGTGACCCCGAGGAGGAGGAGGACTCGCAAGCCGAGACCAAATCCCTGAGTTTCAGGCAAGTACACCGCATCCCAGCCGAGATGCAGGCGCGCGCCATCCTCCCACCGCGATCATGCTGTGTGCGCGCAACCGTGTTTCCCCGGCTCTGCTGCGTCTTGCCCGCAGCCGGGTCTCAGCTGTGCATCCGAAAGTTCGGGGTGTTCTGTCTGCTTTCGTCCCCTGTCTTCTCTGTGAGCTTTCTGAACCCAGCCTCCAATCCGCACTCTCTGCATCCCGGTTTGCCTGGGTCGCTTTCACTAAGCGTCGATACCCGGGCTCCAACACTGACACACCGGGTAGTGTTAGTAGATGAGGCCAGGTGGGATTTGCAGCTTTTTTTTTTTTTTTCCTCCCCTGTGGGCAAGAAATTGCTCCCCCGCCCTTCTTGGCCCCGCGGTGTCCTAAAATGCAGCCGTGGTAAAAAAAAGGATCGTGTGATGACAGGCCCCTGGCAGCTGGTGAGGAATGGTGGTCTCTGCTGAGCTGTCACACGTGTGATTGTGGAAGGCAGGTGACGGCATTTTCAGCCTCCGAGTGACTTTGAGACAGGTAGAGGCCTACCAAGGAACAAGGCATGGCTAGAACTGGCTTAAGTTTGAGGGTAGGGCGATATTAATTTTTAAGCCTCTGGAAAAGGGGTTTATTACGAAGAAAAGAGTTGATTGGAAAGCGCCCCCTTTGAGTCAAAGATGACCTCAAAATAAATAAATAAATAAATAAACAAACAAACAAATAAATAAATAAATAATAAGTGGTCCTGGTGAGAAGCTCCAGAGGACGGAAGAGCTAGGATGCTGGGCATCGCTGAAAAACTGCTGCAGCTTCTCTCAGCTGGGTTGAGGATTGATTTGGTTGGTTGTAAAGTTAGACGGAAGTGCTGGACTCGCACCTCTGTGAATAAGTACATTTTAAAGGCAGTTGGAAATACCGTTGACTGTGGTAATGCCTCATTTTTCCCCCTTGGCAGCTCGGATTCTGAAGGTAATTTCGAGACTCCTGAAGCTGAAACTCCAATCAGATCGCCTCTCAAGGAGTCTTGTGAGGATTCATCACTAGGATTGGCAGCACCTCAGGCCAAAACCCAAGGTAATAAAACTTTCGTTTTCTACCTCTTTGGTTTTAACTTTTAAAAGGGCTGTGTGTACCTCGAGGGCCACTTGAGAGAAGTTAGTCTCCTTGCTCTAGCTGATTTATTTGGAAGGTCCTTGCCCTTTTGTTTTGTAAAATAGACGCCTTGATCATTTGACAGTCCAATTATTATTCTCTTTCATTATTCTCTGAAGAGAGATGGTGAATTTTGAGTATGAGATTATGGACATTCTCAACCAATCCTGTTAGAAATCCTTTCTCAACCCAGAAGAAGTTAAAAACTGAGTGAAGCTGTGACTGGTTGGGTTATGTTTAGATCTGGCTTCATGGATTCCAGTCTAGTTGTTTTCTACAAGGGTGTGGCTAGACACAAAATTATAGGTAAGAGCTGTTTTTTGAGTTAGGAATCTTAGTCAGTTTCAAACTTGCTTGCCTTTTCTTCCCACCAAGGACCAGTGGGGAGCCCTTCAGTCTAACCAAGAAAATCTGGTACATATAATTTCTCCTGGTCCCCTCCACCCTCCCAGTTGAACCTCATACATGCCCTTTACTTCTAGATGTTTCTAGCCCACTAAATTAATAGCAATCCTTTTCTTTTTCTTTTTCACTTTTTTTGAGACAGTATCTCAGATAGCTAGCCCTGGCTGGCCTTGAATCTCACTGTGTTGCTGAATATAACCTTGAGCTGATCCTGCTGTCTCCAACTCCTGGAAAGATAGGCCTGCAACACTATGGTTGGTTTATTGTTACATAGTTTTGAATAACATTTCACTTGTTATAATAGAAATCAATTTGTTCCTTCAGTAAATAGAGGCACTGTATGCAGAAGTTGAATTCCTAATCTCACTCACTGAGCAACATTTTGGCGGGAAATGAACCTTTGGAAGGGTTAGGTTCTACAGAGGACAGTGGTGGGTGGTTGGGGGCTTGGCTACTAAGTGCTGGAAGTTAGTTTAGGGGAGCGTGGTGGAGAAGGTAACTCAGACAGAGTCCTAGAAGGGGAGAATTGAGGAAATGGAACTTGGGTGTGTTTTGGAGAGAAGAGAAACAGCTCGTAAGCGGTGAAGCCATAGGGTTTGGGGAATCATGCATTCTGGAGGGACAGACACAGACACCCAAGTGGGATGACTGCACAGGTAGCAGCTGAAGTCAGGACGGTGAGGCAGGCCCGATAATATAATGATGATAGAAAACCTGGCTGGGGGTTATCTGAACAAAGCACCATAAATCCAGTGGCTCAAAACAAGTTTATTCTCATAGTTTCTGAGAACTGATCAAAATCGTAAGTCCGAGTCAGGCTCCTGAAGATTCAAGAAAAGACTCCTTTCTTGTCTATTCTAACTTCTGCTGCTTGGTATTTAGCTCACAGAAACCTAATTCTTCTTTGCCCTATCACATGGTAGGTTTTCCCTGTAAGTCTGTTTTCACGTGGCCCTGCTATGCGGACTCATTCATTTTAATGCTCTCTCCAATCTAGTATGACCTCATTTCACTTTGTTCCACCTCCAAAGATACTACTTCTAAGTAAGGGCACATTTCTGGTAAATTATGACTTTTAATGTATCTTCTTGGGGACACAATTCAACTCATTATGACAAGGCTTTGACTTTTTTTTCTCCTGAGACAGCGCCTCAGTTATGTATCCATGGCTAGCCTTGAACTTGCTGTGTAGACCAAGCTGGCTTTGAACTTTACCGAGACCTATTTGCCTCGGCATTTGAGGTACTGGGATTAAAGGTGTAAGCCACCACATCAGGCATATTTTTAAATTAAAAAAAATATTATTTTGCATTTATTACTTCATGGTGGTGGGGGCATGTGCCACACAGTGTCCATGTGTGGCGTTTGAAGGACAGCCAGCAGGAATTGGTCCTGTCCTTCTCCCCTGTTGGTTGTTGGGATTGAATTCAGGTGTCAGGTCATCAGGTGTAGCAGTAAATACCGATTCTCTGAGCCATCTTGCTGGGCCAGAAGTTTTGTTGTTTATGAGATAATTAAGAGTCTTCCTGTGTAGCCCAGGCTCTTAAGTACGTGGCCTCTTCATCCTTCTTCGTGTCTTTAACACCATACAGTGGTGGATGCAACAGCTTTCAGTTACCCGGTCTTGGGGATGGATTACGATCTGTTGGGTCCAAAGTAGCTTTAGTGCTTTTTCCTCACAGGTTGCCTGGGGAAGTTGAGTCACTGCACTTTGTAGAGAAGTTAGATTTACGGGTATATCATCACCCCTTTTTTCCCTGTTGTTGTTCAGTTTGTTTGGTTTTTTTTTAACTAGAAATTGTGATCTCCATGCTGTGTGAACTCTACCAAGATTCAAACGGCATCTTCAGCCTGCCCTTGGCTAGTTCTGTTGTCCTTCACATGGACTGACCCGTTGCAGAGGGGTGTGTGCAGTGCTTTCTGTAATGAAGATACTGCCTATCTCCATAGCTTCCTTTCTTTTCAGAATTAGCAGATCAGGGAAGCTTGATAGAACTGTTTTGTGGGTTTTCGCATCAAATTTAAATAAACCCCTTAAGACATATGTTAAGTAGCCGATTGAAAGAGTCTTTGAATTGTCCTCAGCTTGGGCAGCCTTTCACCAATGCTCTGCCAGTCTGCTATTGTGATTCATCTCATTCAGATTCTTTAGAAAATGAATAGAGTCTGGGATGGCCCAGCAGCCCCTTCCCCCAGCCAAGTGTCTGGTCCTTCCTGATCCAGTGGCTCTCACACTTTTTCATTCTGCATTAATGTTTTCTTCTTAGAGCACACAAAACCGATCCCACATACTACAAATCCCCCAGTTTAAAGTCTTTAGACAGTGGGGTGACTCCTAAGACCGATTAGTGTCTGGCCCTTTAAGGACCTGGGGGGGGGTTAGTCAGTGTGTGGATTGCCTTGTCACCCACACAAAGGGGTTGTAAGAATCCAAGGAAAGCAGGGTCTGGCTGAAGATGGTTTCACCGAGCAAAAGTTTGTGTGTTTGTTTTGTTTTAATAATTTACTTATATTTATTGGTGTTTTGCCTGCATGTATGAGGGTGTTGGATCCCCTGGAACTAGAGTAACGAGACAGTTGTGAGCTGCCATGTGAGTGCTGGGAATTGAACCTGGGTCTCTTAAGCACTGAGCCATCTCTCTAACCCCAAACATATATTTTTAGAAGTACAGTTTCTCTGTGTAGGTCTGGCTATCCTGGAACTCACTGTGTAGACTAGGCTGGCCTTGAACTCACAGAGATGCACTTGCCTCTGCCTCCCAAGTACTAGAATTAAAGGCAGGCACCACCACCACTGGCTGTGAGTCCTCTTAAGATGGTTTTATGGGGGGCTGGAGAGATGGCTCAGCAGTTAAGAGCGCCCTCTGCTCTTCCAGAGGACCCGGCCGGGTTCGATTCCCAGCACCTACATGGCAGCTAACTGTCTGTAGTTCCAGTTCCAGGCAAACACCAAGGCAAATAAATAAATAAAATAAAGTTGTTTTTTTTTTTTTTTTTTTTTAAAAAAAAAAAGATGGTTTTATGCTAGCAATTAAATAGTAAGCCAGGCTGTGATTTTTGTTGTTGTTTTTTTAAGCCACAGGAAAAAACTTGTCTTCTGAATATGTAATAAACTCAAACTAGTTGAAAGTATTTCTTGGAAATACCAAACTGGCAGCTGTAAAATTCCGAAGGTAGTTAGTTTTGTATTTGCTGTCTGTGGTTTTTCAACAGAGGGTGCTTAAGCTGGGTTTGCTTGTTCTATATTAGCCTGAACTCAGTGTGTAGCCATGCTTGGCCTCAAGCTCACAGAGATACACCACCATTTTCCCAGTGAGAAAAGCAAAATTATTCATTGACATAATTTTGGTATTTAGATCAGAAACATCAAGCTATGCTCACGGCCAAATTGGGTCACCAACCCTTTTTTTGGCTTTCCAGGGACAGAAAAGATTTAAAAATCTTAAATGATTGAGCCAGGAGTGTTGATGCACACACCTTTATAGGCCCAGCACTGGGAGGAATCTCTGAGTTCAGGTCCAGCCTGGTCTACACAATGAGTTCCAGGACAGACAAAAACAAAAACAAAACAAAACAAAACAAATACCCTCAAAGAATAAATGATTTAAAAAAAAATTGTAGTGATGCTGTTTGGCAACATAGCCATGCCATACTCAAGTTTTCTGTGTGGCTGGTTGTGTATCTTGGTCAGCACTTGGCCTGGAGGGCTTTGGTTCGCTCAATCCATACTTGTGCCGGTTTCAGGGACGTAACTGGGGAAATGACGTGAGGAATGAAGGTGATGTACTGGAATAACAAGTGAACAGTGTGCCATTTCCACCTGTGTGGGCCCACGTGGGCGCAGAGGCTTCCTTTTGGGAGAAGGAGGTTGCCTGACTACTTGTTACTTGAATTTTAAATGACTTGTCACTAAAAGATTCAGAGTTAAAAAAAAATACATATTTACCAATAATTCCAAACTATATGTGTGTGTATGATATTTGAAAAAGAAAATAAAGCATGGAAAATTTATTTTGGAATCATCTAATACAAGTACCAACATAGACTTAAAAAAAAAAAAAAGATCTTATTTTAGTTATTAAATGTTTGTGTGTGGGTTTGAGCATATACTGCAATGGCCCATGGATGCCAGATCCTCAGAGTTGGAGTTACATGTGGTTGTGAGCCAAACGTGGTTCTCTTTGAGAACATTATGGATTCTTACCCACCAACATAGACTTTGCATATTTAGTATTTCTAATGTTATGTTGGGTGCTGTGTATGACTATATCGATATGTGGTATATTTATATATTGGAAAGTTGTAGATTATATGTTTAAGACCTAGAATACAGATCTTGTTAAAATCTGAGCCTTAGACTTTTTATTCTAAAGCTTTGAGCATATTTATAAGCAAATACCTTTTATTAGTTACATATTGAAGTGACCCATTCAAATCTACAAGTATGTTTTCCTCAGGACTTAGTTGAATATTTCTTTGCCCACAAGAGACTGCTTTATTAGAATTTCCTGGAAATAATGAGGCTAATAAATAGTACCTAGTCTAAGATTTTAACTTACGTGGCCCCTTCAACCATGCCCCAGGGTAATGCTTTTTTAATTTTTGGTGTGATTGCTCCCCCCCCCATCCCCACCCCTGTTCTAGTGTAAGATGTTTAGCCCTTTAAGACTTCGAAGCATGCTGCATTTCTGTTTCCTTCCGCCCCCCCCAGTGGAGGGGGGAATGTATGTCACAATGTAATGGGGTATAGAGGAAGTACTTCCACTCTGCATGGTGCTCTATCCCATACTGTTTTGTGCTAACCAAGCTGTTTTCTCAGAACATAGAACCCTGTTTTATAAAAAAACACCAAGGCAGAGGAACTATCCATCCCTAAATAAAGTGAAGATTTTAGCAACTTTCAGATACATTTATCTATCTATCTATCTATCTATCTATCTATCTATCTATCTATCTATCTATCTATCTATTTAGTTATTATACAGTGGTCTGTCTGCACATATGCCTGCAGGCCAGAAGAGGTCACCAGACCTCATTACAGATGGTTGTGAGCTACTATGTGGTTGCTGGGAATCGAACTCAGGTCCTCTGGAAGAGTAGCCAGTGCTCTTAAACACTGAGCCATCCCTTCAGCCCCAATTTATTCTTTTAGATGTAGCAAAGTCAAGGCCTTTGTTTGGTCTTGTTTTTTTCAAGACAGGGTTTCTCTGTGTAGTACTGGCTGTCCTGAAACTCACCATGTAGCCAGGGCTGGCCATGAACTCAAAGAGATCTGTCTGCCCCTGCCACCCAAGTACTAGGATCAAAGTCGACCCCACCACATCCAGCCACGAGGCCTTCAGTATTCTAAGGATTCCTGAGTTGTATTCCTCCATTATCACCAGGTCATAAACTAAAACTAGTTCATTGACTGATCATTTCTGGTGGCAAAGGCACTTTCTGCCTGTGGAGGTTGGGGTTGGTCCTGAATGCCTCCACTGGAACAATGATGAGTCTGGTCTACAGGCACAGTGAGGTTTGTTCTATCAAGTTCAAAAAGAGTGGGGCAGTGGACATAAAGTTTAAATTTGACATGATGGTGAACCAGCCCTCCCAGTACTCAAGGTCATCTTTGACTACACTATAAGTTCAAGTTATGGAAAACCTTTCTCAGAGAAACCCCAAAACTAGGGTTGGAGAGATGGCTCAGCGGTTAAGAGCACTGGCTGTTCTTCAGGAGGACCTGAGTTCGAATCCCAGCATCCACATGGCAGCTCACAACTGTTTGTAATTCCAAGATCTGACACCCTTACACAGTTATACATGCAGGCAAAACACCAATTCACATAAAAATAAAAATAAATGTTAAGAAAAGAAAAGCCATTGTAGCAGTCTTATCTATAGGAAGCCTGTTTTCTTGTAATTTCCAAAATCCACTGTAGTGTTGCCAATCCATCAGCCATCTTTCTGGAGCTTTGATAAACAACCAAGATTGCTAACTATGCCTGAACCTGTAAGGGTTGTCTGTAGAAAGGCCTTGATGCTTTTGAGTTCAAGATCTCAGCCTCCACTTTGTAAGCAGCAGCCTAGTTCTGAACATTCTTAGGGTTTGCTCTTGATGGCAAGCTCGTAAGGGATTGCCGATAACATGGATTGCTGATAACTTTTGCTGCCTCACTAGGACAAGGTGCCCTGCTGCTCCGCTGGGCAGGCAGACACTCCTGACAGCCCTATTACTAAACTGCATCCTCAGCCTCTCTGTTCTTCCCTCTTCATTCCTTTTGCCTTTGAGGCTGAGTCACCATGGAGCCCAGGCTGACTTCTGGCTCCCAGTGCTCCTGCTTTAGCCTTCCCCATGCAGCATTTGAAGGTGTGTACCACAAAAACTGGTCCAGTAGTCTCCGTTCTGTAGCATCACTGGAAAGGAATGGTGCATGCTTCCTGTTTCCCATCTAACCAGTTTTCTACTTCAGCTGCATTTGTTTATTGGGTGTTTTAGATGCAAGTAGTTTTTGTTCGTAGCATTCTCATTATGGCAGTGATGCCGAGATAGGATATGATTTTTGTTTCAAAAGATGAGACATCAGGACCAGAGCCTTGACTGCACTTAAGCTTAACTTCAGCTTTTTTTTTTTTTTTTTTTTTTTTTTAGGAAACCAGATTTTTTTTTTTTTTAAACTTTATTTATTTATTTGCCTTGGTGTTTGCCTGGAACTGGAACTACAGACAGTTGTTAGCTGCCATGTGGGTGCTGGGAATCGAACCTGGGTCCTCTGGAAGAGCAGATGGTGCTCTTAACCACTGAGCCATCTCTCCAGCCCCTTAACTTCAGCTTTTAAGATTGAAGTATCTGGGCCTGTGAGGGCAAGGTGGCTCAGTGGGTAGAGGTATTTGCCATCAAGCCTCATGGAACCCACCTGACAGAAGGAGAAAACCCGTCTGATGTCCCCCCTCCCCATACACACAGACAGAGAGACTTGCAGTAAATTGGTGTAAAGTTTTGTTTTTTAGAAGTATGTAAAATCCATTAATATGTTGAATGGGTTGAATTGGTGTGGGTTCATTTCTGTTCATGGGAAGAAGATAGCTCACTTTCAGGATGTCTTAGCCTGCCTTGGGGCACTGTCTCTTTCAGACTGAGACTCTCTCTCTTAGCCAAGGGCATTTTAATTGTTCTCCAGTTTGCACGTTTAGCAAGTTGATTTCCATATCCCACATCATCCTGACCAAGCTTCCACAGGGACAATGTCAAATTCAAATTGTCGGTTAAGAAATATCACAGTGTGCAAGATTTTTCCCAACCAAGTTTGCATAGGCTTTGTACCCTGGGGAAACTCTCAGACTTGATTCACACCGAGGGCATCAGGAGAAACAAACAAAGGCTGGATTAAGGCTTGCACTCTGCAGCCAAATCAGGTGAGCTCAGTGGGAGTTCTCCCAACAGATAGTCTAATTCTCAGGAGGGTGAGACTGGAGGAACAGAACAGATTTGAGACCAGCCTGATTCTCAGGAGGGTGAGACTGGAGGAACAGAACAGATTTGAGACCATCCTGACGTAGACCCTGAACTCAACCTCCATTCCTACAGGGCGGGGAGGAGGGGATCGCAAACCCAGAGCTCTGTGAGCGCCCCGGAATTTGTGAATCCCCATTAGGTGTCTCAGCAGGTTAAGAGGAAATGAAAGGTTTTATCTGTGTGTCCTGGGGAAAAGAACCCTCCTAAGCACCAGCTAAAATGTCACTAGGAGATATGGCTTCCTGTGCATCCGTGTACACGTGCATATGCATGTGTCTGGCATGCACATTGTAGTTTGGATTTTGAGCAGCAGACGTTTGCCGCACAATTTAGATACAAATCAACAGAAGCAAAAGTCACTTTGGGTAAATGAGACAGTTTCACTGGAATTTTTTTTTTTTTTTTTTTTTAATAATTAGCTTTAGCTCCTCTGTGGCGGCGCATGCCTTTAATCCCAGTATTCCGGGCAGAGGCAGGCGGACCTGAGTTCCGAGGTCAGCCTGGGCTAAATAGACAGTTTCAGAACAGCCAGGGCTACATAGAGAAACCTTGTCTCTAAATAAATAAGTAAGTAAAAGTAAAAATAGTGTCAGCTCTTCAGTGAGGAAGACGTAGGAAGGGATCAGTTTCTTCTCTCCCTGAGTCCCAGGAGGCTGTATGCGTCTCTATACAAGATGAGGAGGTAAAAAGAAAAGGGTTGTTTTATTGTTGTTTTTGTTAGTAGGGTTTGAGATTGCACCAAGGTTTCCCTTGAGGTGGACAAGTGCTTTTCTCTGAGCTGTGGACTCAGAAATACATAGGAGTCCTGGATTTTTGGTGGCAGCCCATTGCTTCACTGCAAATTATTTCAAAACTTAGCTTGAAGCAGTTTTTGAAAGTGGGGTAGTTGGGCTGGGGAGATGGCTCAGAAGTTAAGGGCACTGACTGTTCTTCCAGAGGTCCTGAGTTTGATTCCCACATGGTGGCTCACAACCATCTATGATGACATCTGGTGCCCTCTTCTGTATGCTGTATACATAATAAATAAATACATCTTTTAAAAAATATTTATTTATTTGTTTGCCTGGAACTGAGAACTAGAACTCCAGACAATTGTTAGCTGTCATGTGGGTGCTGGGAACTGAACCCTGGTCCTCTGGAAAAGCAGTCAGTACTCTTAACCACTGAGCCATCTCTCCAGCCCCAATAAATAAATAAACCTTAAAAAAAAAAAAAAAGAAAGTGGGGCAGTTTAGCTGGGTGATTGGCTCAGGTCACTTGTGAGAGAATGAGTGAGGTCTTTGGGAGACCTGATATAAGGTTAAGGGTCTTTTAATCTGACACACTCATTTTCTCACTAGTTATTGCTGGCTGAAGGACTGGAACTCAGCAGCTCATGTGAAGCCCTCCCTGTACAGCGTTATTTCAGTATCCTTACAGAAAGAATGGCCGCTGGCTTCACCTCTCCAGGCTGACTGATCAGAAGCCTCAGAAGTCACATCGCTAACTTCCACAGAACCCTTTTGGTGACACGGGGTAGCCCAGTGGTGTGACTGCTAGGAGGTGAAGTCATTGGCTCCATGCTGGAGCTGCTCACCCTAAGCTTCTTACATTGCCAAAGGTTGTAATTTCAGGATCCACAAATGCCTCCCAGCTTCCTTCTCTTATGCTGATCTAGGATTCTGATCTACTTCCTGGAGTCCTGGCCAATAAGCAATAACCTGACCCGCCCACTGTCAGCTTTCCTGGGTGCAGGATGACCCATCCTGCTGGGGGATGGGTTTCATGTGATCACTGTCTGGGGCCTCCTCTTGCTAAGCCTTTTTATTTTCTTTTTATCATGAGTCTCTGCTTCCTGTCAGTGTGGGTGGTTACTGCTTTGTGAGAGAAGCAGTTGGTATTTTGAGTTCTGCAGTAATTATTTCTGAAGAGATTGCACATTGTGACTGTTTGGCAGCAATGGATTGAAGTTCCACAATTTCGGGTCTCTGCGGTGCAAACCCATCTGTTAGCACGTGTCTTCCTGCTCTGTTGGTGCAGCCCTGTGTTGAGTGCTTTCTGACTTCTGTCTGTGGCAGAGGATTTCTGTTCCACTTGCAATATGGCCTCAGGTAGATCCAGATGGTTCCAGAACCAATGGGCACTGCATTATTGGGAGGATAAAACAAAGTCCAGTGTTGTCTTGGCTTCTCTGGAGAAGATTTTGGTTTCCTGGCTAGCCTTCTTGGGTTCCTTATAGTATGGCTTTCAGAGAGTAGGGTTTGAGTCTCTTGATTTGAGTGGATTGTGTTTGGGATGAAACCCAGAGACTCAGTTAATTCGTACTCAGTGATCTTCCACTGAATCCCACCCCAGCCACCTCTGTTAGCATTCTGACCCACTTCCTGGAGTCCTGTCCAATAAGCAATAACCTGACCCGCCCACTGTCCTGAGTCCTGGTATCAAGCTCCATTGAGGACCCCGCCTCTTCACTCCCTCTTACCCCTTCCCCCTTCTTCTGCTAGGGGCTGAGCCAATCGTCCACTTCCACCACTACCCCCACCTCTGTTCTCTTTGGTCTCTTTTTCAATGAAATAGCCCAAAATGCTGTTTTTGGAATCTTGATATACTTTCTTTAACCTTGGCACCAGTTTTGTCTGCTTATCAAATGGATTTTCCTGTTTTTTTACATGTGAAGCTTTAGGTTGTACATGCACACTGTAGGGTGTGTGTGTGTGTGTATTTTGAAACAGGGTCTTTTTGTCTTGCCCAGCTGTTCTCAAACTTGGGACCACCCTACCCAAGCCTCCCTTGTACTGGGATCCTCGGTGGGAGTCACCATGTTGCCTGTTAGAATTTAAAAGTTAGCTTGGAGAGGGCTGCAGAGATGGCTCAGCGGTTAAGAGTACTGTCTGCTCTTCCAGAGGACCCGGGTTCAATTCCCAGCACCCACATGGCAGCTCACAACTGTCTGTAGTTCCAGTTCCAGGCAAACACCAAGGCAAATAAATAAAAGTTATATTAAAAAAAAAAAAAAAAAAAAAAAAAAAGAAAGTGGATGAATGTTCCCTTTGGGGGGAAAAAAAAAAGAATTTAAAAATTTAAAAGTTAGCTTGGAAGAGTGGCATGCTGGTCCCTGTCTCCAAACAAAAACAAAACACAAATTAGCTAAACCTGCCCACTCTTAGCTCCTTGGTAATAAATATTTTTGGAGTTTCAGAGGTGAGAAGAAGGGTGAGAAGAGTTGGCTCGTTCTCTGGGTGGGTGAGTTAGTGTTGGTGTTCCGCTTTAGACATCCTAATGTATGGTGACCCTAGGGAGACATTTTGCCTTGACTTACCAATCCCTTTCCCTCGTTTCCAGTTGGCCTGGGGCCCAGGGGTTGTCAGAGAATGTGAACCGCATAGTCTACTTCCTGGAAAAGGCCTGCAGTGTCATTCAGTCCGTGGACAATGCATTGTTTTCATTCTCCATTTTAAGGCCCATGGCCTTGGCTTTTGTAATCATTTTTTGTTGGTTTGTTTGCTTTTTTAAAATTTGACAAAAGCTATCTTGGGAGAGGGCATGCCAATTGAGAACATACACAGAATAGTTTACAGTTTAGGGAAATCAGAGGCACTAGACACTCAGATATGAAGCTAAAAGTAAAAATCCCCATCTCCCAAGGTTTGGACACTTGTCAGAAATGCTAACTCGTGCTTCATTGCCATTCTTCTCAGGTTAGACTACTTGAGCAAAAAGTGGTGCTGCCTACTGGGGCCAGTTTTTCTCCTGGCACCCTTAATGTCTGTACAGGAGAGGGAGGCCCTGTGGGGCCTCCAGAGGGACAGGGCCTCAAATGAAGATCAAATGTTAGTCCTGAAATAGCTGTCAGTGTGCAGCTGAGGAGCCTCACGGCTTACTGTGTAAATATGCCTTTCTCTGCATGAAAAAGATATCCCAGCTGCGCAGTGGGCACTGAGCATCAGCTCTGTTCTAGCGCTGGGTTTCTAGATTGGCAGGGTAAGGTGTTTAGGAAGTGAGAAACCCCGTGTGGAGGGCAGTCTTAGGAGAAGTTAGTTGGCTCATTTCCCAGATCTCCTAGTCTTGGCTTCTGTGTTAGTTAGCTATGTCAACTTGACATAAACCAGTTATCTGGGAAAAAAAGACATACATCAGTTGAGGGAATGCCCCATCCATCAGACCGGCCTGTACATAGGCATTTTCTTGATGGATGATTGGTGTTGAAGGACCCTGCTCACTGTGTGGATGGTACCATCCCAGGCAGGTGGTTCTGCTCTAGTATAAGAAAAGCAGGCTGGGCAAGCCCTGAGGAGCAAACCAGAAAAGCCGTGGCTGCTTCAGCTCCTGCCCTGAGTTCTGCCTCGACTTCCTTCCACGATGAACTGTGAACTGTAAACTTAAATAATCCCTTTCCGCCTCCCTTGCTTTTGGTCGTGATGTTCTATCACAGCAACAGCAAGCAGAGAAACACAGCTTCTCAGCCTTTGCTTTTCTTAAAGAAAAGGTCTTACATGGTAGCCCAGGCTAGCTTAAAAACACGGGGCCATCCTTCCTCAGCCTCCGGGTATTGGGTTTATACAGTGAGCCACTTCACTTGGCCTCTCAGGAAGTTGTAGTACCAGAGCAGGGGATGTGTGAGCGAAGGGTGTGGAGGGAGTGGGAAAGTGTCTTTCCTGGGTGTTTCCTTTCTCCTCCACCCATCTCTGCGCGTGTCTCAGCCTTCATGCTTACAGCCTGTGTTTAGCCTTTAGTAAACTCCAGGGAAACCCATGCCCAGCCCCGAAGAGTACATCTTAGTTCTGCGGCACCTTTCCTCTCAACCCTTGTGCTTAAATGTATGCCGACATATCGTTCTTAAACTCCAACTCAGCTTTAAAAAATAAGCATTCAAAACAGTAGCCACAGTTAGGCAAAGGCCTAACATCAGGAGGATGATGAACTCCTGATGAGTTTGATGCCAATGTGGGCTGAATAGGATATATATTATACCTTTATTCTGTATAGTCCTCAGAAAGCAAAAAGCCATCCCCTAAAAGCAACCATAAAAAGCAAAGAAACAAAGCCTCTGGACTGGCAGCTGCTAAGATTCTAGGCTGTTTCCTATGGGCGGTTATTCCTGTCTAGAGGAAAGGAGTGACATCATTTTCACTTCTCTGTAAATAGAACTTAACTAGCACATGTGGGCTTCCTCAAGAAAGATTTACAATCCCAAAGTGGCGGTGAGATCTGCCACCTCAAGTGTGGGTCCCTGCAAATGACACACAAGAAATCACTTAGAACATTTTCCGAACCGTGAATCTGCCCTACAGTTCTCACCCTTACCTGTGGGACGCGAACCGTTTTGTTTTTGCTGAGTGGTTTCAATGGTGCTCGGAATATGGCCCTGTCAGCAAAGCACTTGTGAAGATCCGATCCCCAGACCACATTGGCCATGATGGGGAAGGGTTCAGACTCTGTAGGTCCCTCTATGATCAGCCTAGCCTGATGTGAGCTCCAGGCCTGTGTGTGTGTGTGTGTGTGAGAGAGAGAGAGAGAGAGAGAGAGAGAGAGAGCCTGTCTCAAAGGAGAGTAGTTAGCATTCCTGAGAGTGATACCCAGGCTACCTATCCTCCAGTCTCTGCAGATATATACAGCTGAACATGTCTACAGGCATTTTAAAAGCTGTGTGCATTTAAATGGTCTTAAAAAGATTTCTTTTTTATTAGGTTTTTTGTTTTTTGGTTTAGGCAGGTTTTTTTTGGGGGGGGGGATAGCATGGCCTGGAACTTGTTATTTAAATGAGCAGGCCTTGAACTCAGAGAGACCTCCCTGTCTTTGCTTCCTTAGTCCTGGGATTAAATAAGTGTGCCACTACCTGGCCATTTATTTTTTACTTTACGTGTATGGGCGTTTTGCCTGCATGTATGTCTGTGTACCTACCACATGCCTGCCTGGTGCCTGCAGAGGCCAGAAGAGGGTGTCAGATCCCCAGGAACTGCAGTTACAAATGGTTGTGAGCCACCATGGGAGTGCTGGGAGCTGACCCTGGGTCCTCTGGAAAAGAACCTCTTTATCACTGAGCCATTTCTCCTGCCTCCATACTTTTAAAAATTAATCCCCTGGAAATGGAGCTATAGAGGAGTCTTCTTTAAAATCTCAGTAGTAAAGAGTGCTCCTGACCATTGAGAGTGCTCCCTCTAGCCTCTACCATACTGCTTTCCAAGTTCAGTGGCTGTCAGAGCAAATACCAATACTTCACTCCCCCTTCATTGCTGAGTAACACTCCAGTGTGTGACATACAACATTTTATCTGTTCATCAGCTAATTGAAATTTAGGTTATTTCTACTTGGGGCTTTTATGAATAGTGTTGCTTTTTTTGCTCATAGTTAAGTATTTTCATTTCTCTGAGTGCATACTGAGAAGCAGAATCACTGGGTCATGCAGTAACTTTGTGGTTAAAATTTTCAAGAACTGCCAGACCAGTTTTCAAAGTGGTTGCACGGTTTTACTTTCATGTTGGCTGGTACATTGACTTATTTGTAAACAGGGTCTCACCATATAGCCCAGGCTAGCCTTGAACTCACAGAGATCACCTTGATTTGCCTCTGAGTGCTGGGATTAAAGATGTGCAGCACTAGTTACCTGTCTGTCCTGGTAGAGATGGAATGGCTTCTCATAGTTGGTGTGATATGCATTTCCCAGTGGATCATTCTTCAGCATCTTGTCATATAGTTATTGAATATTCTGTACTTATGTGTTTATGAAATTCAGAATGTCAAGCTAGGGCTTCCACTGACCTGTGTGCATTTTTGGTTGTGAATATTTTCTTTCTAAATTTTATAAACTTATTATAAAAAACTTGTATATTAAAAACAGCACACCAAAATTCACCAAACTCAGAGTCTATATATACATCCCATTATATTTTTATAGCGTTTGAATATTGTTATAATTCTGTGTCTGTCCATATTGCCCTTTTCATTTGCTTTTCTTACCCTCCCCTGCTCCCTTCCCCCCCTTAATATATATTTTTGGTTATGAGCCTAGCCTTTAGTGGCAGAGCCATCTCTCTAGCCCTCTTAGTTTTTCAGATGAGGTCTCTCTCTTATAGACCAGGTTGTCCTCTTTTTTTTTTTTTTTTAACTTTATTTATTTGCCTTGGTGTTTGCCTGGAACTGGAACTACAAACAGTTGTTAGATGCCATGTGGGTGCTGGGAATCGAACCCGGGTCCTCTGGAAGAGCAGACGGTGCTCTTAACCACTGAGCCATCTCTCCAGCCCCCAGGTTGTCCTCTTGAACTCAGTTCATCTGCTTCAGTTTCCCATATTGCAGGAATTAGAGGCACATGATGATACCATGCCTACTATAACATGCCTGTGTGCATGTTTGTGTGTAATTGTTTTTTAAGGCAGTTTCCCTGTCTATAGCTCAGGCTTGCTCTGAATTCACCATGTAGGTGAGGCTAGCCTTGAACTCTCGATTCTCCTGCCTCTGCCTCCCAAGTGTTAGGGTTGTCTGTATGAGCCATTGTACCTTTGCTTCTATGTGGTGAGGAAGTGATCTGGCTTCATTCTTCCACATGTAGCTCTCTCCACTTGTCCCAGCTGTTTCTTGAGGCCATCTTGGTTCTTTTTTGCAGAGGCTGGGACTGCACCCTCAGGGTTAGCTCTACTGAGGACTGCAGAGTCCTTTCATCTCTGAATGCTGAGCTCGGTCCAGCCCCTGAAAGTCTGTTCTGTCTTGGAGGCCACACCTCCTATGGGACCGCCCACCTTTGCCCAGCCTGCTCCTCCTCAGCAAGAGCCCTACCACTGAACTACCCTGTGTCTGTGATGGAAGGAACCTTTAAGATGGATATGTTCAGGCAGGCAGGATGGTTCAGTGGTGGCCTCACTGTTCTGTAGACATTGTTTTTTCCAACAGCAAACAGAGGCATCTTGCTTGTCAGTAATTACTTCAACAATTGTGTGGCTCTGTATTGGACTCTGAATCACTGACCTGTATCCAGACCACTAGTAGTGAGAGGTTAGCAGTGCTTGCTGTGGGTAAACTTGCTCTTTTTCTGGGGCCCTGCGCATGAGAAGTCTGTAGGCCTAAAGCTTGCTGGGTTTTTCTTTGTGAAGATGACCATCCTTGTCAGTCATGAGCAGACTACCTTTTCTGTCAGGTGGAAATAGTTCCTTTCTTCCTGTTACTGATAGACTATTTTCTCCACAGCCAACAATTTATAGGATATGAGGTCTTCTCTATAGCATGTCTCAGGTTTACCATGTCAGTCAGTCCTGTTCATACACCAGCCTCCTTCAGTTAACGTCAGTCCAGAGGGTTCATGCCTTAGTCCCAGGTTACCTTTCGTCACCTGTTTACAAGATCTTGGTTTCTAGGCCCCCAAAGCCTGTCTTGGCTACAGATCTTAGGGTTCCAGAAAGTGTGATAATTTCTTAAAACTTAATCTGGGGACCCCCCCCCCACAGTCCAGTGTGAGTAAGGAAATAGTAGATAAATGCTGTACATTCTTGACTTACCTTCCTACCTTCCTTCTGTCCAGACACTGGATGAGAGACAGTCAGAGCCAGTGTGTATGTCTGAAGGACATGAGGCTTTTTCCCAGAGTAATATTAGATATTTAGAAACAGAAGAAAAGGGCCATTTGTAGCCAGAGAAGAACTAACAGATTTCGAGGCTCTTCAGATCTGAGAGGAGTCCATGGGCAGCATTTCGACATAAAGCTCAGATCTGAGCCAGAATGCATTTGAGGTCATGCCAGACCTGCAGTGTTTAGTGTGCATGTGTCCTGGAGTGCTAACTAGCGTGCATGTGTCCTGGAGTGCTAGCTAGTGTGCATGTGTCCTGGAGTGCTAGCTAGTGTGCATGTGTCCTGGAGTGCTAACTAGTGTGCATGTGTCCTGGAGTGCTAACTAGTGTGCATGTGTCCTGG